>JANRGW010006285.1:0-38975 GCA_024733675.1 Psilopsiagon aymara
GCCTGCCCCCCCTCCCCCTGCCACTCCACCCCCTTCCCTTCTTTTGGGATACTTTAAAGCACACTCCACTAGAAGAAAGGCTGTCCAGTCTCAGTCGGGGGTGAAGTAAAGAGAGAATAAAACAAAAAGCAACTCAGTCCAATTCAGTAAGCTTCAATGAAGCTGGTATATTTAATGTGAGCCCAGGGTTAGCCTACAGAATTGTGGCAGAATGCAATATTCTCAACAAAAAAAGATGTGTTTAAAGTCGGGCAAGGCCCCATAAGGCTGTTGTTGGTGTTTAAGCAGTACACCAAGGTATTTAGCTCTGAGGGTTTCTAAACATTCCAGCTGAGAATAAAACCACAGCTTTACAGTAGCTTCTTAAAGGTTTGGGGGGCTGGGAATGTTCCCTCCCCCTTGCATTGAAAAGTCAATAAACAGTAGGAAAGATCATGTCATAACAAAGATGAAGCCACCTATTACAGGGTATAGTGTTGGCTAATGGCACTATCAGAAGGACTAATCCCATATATTAAATGATGTAATTGTTATAATAATATCACGGTTATTAGAACACCCAAGCGTGGGACATTTTTCATTTTGTGCAGCATGAAACTGCTGCCGACCATCCACCCTTCCTATGGCGGGCGCCTGAAAAAACACTGAAATATTGGATAATGACGTCAGTGACGCGGGTGGCAGGTGGCACCCTGAGTGCTTTTTGTGATCCATGCATCTTACTTTTCATGGCATTTACCAAGCTGCTTTAGGTCATTTTGTCTTTAGCTACACTCCTAAAAAAGCATTCATTCACACTAAACAAAAGTTGGTGTCCCTGTTTTACTTCTCCATACTACTTTTAGTTCCATTTATTTAATACTAGCATTACTACTAATAATAATTAATATAAAAAGCTACAGACTTGTTGCTTGTCAACACACAGGTGGTGAGACAGTGAGAAAAGAATCCAGTAACCAAGGAAATACTTAGTTCTCTGATGTCTCACTCTCTTCCCTTTATACACATCATGACTGACTTAGATTGTTACAAAACCTGTAGTTAATGGGCACATAAATGTTTTAAACCCCACTCCAGTTTAGGGTAATCAAAATTGAATAGTCTTCCACAGCTGCTGTTAGGGGGTGAAGGGTTAAAACAACAAGATGATCTGCAGGGCGATAGTTCACATGAAGTTTTAAGAAAAATAATAAGGGAATTAGCAGAGAGCATGCACATTGGCTTGCAACTACCAATTAATCCTCCTTGTTAGATAGGTAATTTATTCCACTCAGCAGCATCAAGTATCAGACAAAAAGGTGGCCAAAACAGTAATTATCTTCATGGAATTCAAAGGCTTGAAAGCCATAATTCCTAAGAAATAAAAACAGAGTTCATTTCATAGTATATGCTTCATCTAAAGACTGTAATAAGAGCCAGGCCGTAGCAGTGACCCTTTACACTTCAAGGTGAAAAAGTAGGTTAAAGAAAGCAATGGCAATAATCATGGGTCTTTTCTACATAAAACAGTCTCTGAGTGAAGGTCAAAGATCAAACACTTGGGGCACTACCTGCGTCACAGAAAGATCTTTTCCACAATAGAAATGATGAGCAAGACTGGAGGAAAGAGCAGTAAGACTAATCAATTCTCAAATTATTAGGAAAAGAAAGACACAAAAATATAAACTAATATGCGGATTCTGAAAAGTCTGGATGAGATAAAAAAAAGTGCACCCTTTTTTTCTTTAATATTTTGAAAATAATAAGTCTGAGGATTTCCTTCTCTTCATAGGAAGCTTCTATCGGGAATGAATGTTAAATATTTCTATTTCATCTTCATCCCCATCTACTAACTACATTCTTTTTCACCATCCGAAACAGGCTTTACATTCTTTTTGTAACAGTTTGGTCAAATTTACAGGCTACTGAAGATGTCTAGCTCGGGTTTATACTCTGTGGGTTTTTTTTTTGTCTTGTTTGGTTTTTGTTTGGTTTTTTTTTTGTGTGAAGACTTTGGGTTGTTTTTCCACCATAGCATGAAAGATCCCCATTCTGGGCTTGTGTGAGTTACAGGAACAGATTTCACATTAAGTATCAAGTGAAAGACATGTCTCCTACATCCCATCGCTCCGACTGTTTGAGAGTTCAAAGGTAGATCCTCACATGACATGCAAGAGGTGTCTGGACTTGCTGTATACCCTGGGGGCCATTTTGTCAGGGACTTAATAATATATTCCTTGTTTTTCATTTCATAAGGTTAAGGCATGCATCCAGTTGCCAAATTTAAATTCTTCTTATTTTCAACCAGCTTCAAGTTTTGTACATCTTATTCTCTTTGATAAATCCTTTCTTATAATCCGTCAGAATAGGAAGATGTCCATCCGCTCTAAATGCTAGGCAACTAAGCAAGCTGTATTTGTGACTTCTGAACTGGTAACAGAACAGAAATTTTAAAAAGTAAAAATTAATCATTACGTGTCTGCCATTAAAGTCTAAAGGTGTTTTATGGGAAACTTTAAAAGACACATACCATATAACTAATGCTTCTTATTCTCTAGGTAGAATGCAACAAAATAATTGGCATATACTCTATGATTCCCATTTTTTTGGAGACAGCAGTAGTAACAAAAGACTTCTCTTATTCTTTGCTACTACTATGGAATGATCAAAAACTCCTTGGATGTCTGAACATTTTATATCTATAATCTAATAATTCACCATAGCATCAGGTCACAGAAGGCTGATTCATCTATCTGACACATTCAGCTATCTATTAGATATATGCTAACCCTTATGCCCATACTGTGCAGAGCACATTCTGTAAAAACTGAAGGAAAATATGACTTGACTTTATTTTTCCTAGTGGGTCAGAGAGGTCGCAGGGGTGAAAGGAAGAAACATAGGTGCATTGTTCATCTAATATTTATTATGTTGAGTGCATACAGATTCTGTGAACATATTCTGTTTGGTGAACTTCCCCCCCAAGATTTTAAGACAGGCCAAGAAGATCTGAGACATGAAAATGCATGCTATTGTTCTGCAGTATTGCTTCTTGGAAACCTGTCTGAATATTCTTCACGTCCAGGTCTTAAAGCATTCTCTAGTGTATGTCAACACAGATATATCCCTAGTTATTAAATTACCTTTAATGTGTTTAAGTCAAATATTTGCATTCATTGTCGGATATCAGAATTCACTTCCTTGTGATGTAGTTTCAATTAGCAATTATTTTCCTTCAGAAAAAATAGGCCTTAATAACCACCATGCTAGAAGGTATAATGATGGCTACATTGGCCTATTGTTTGAGATTTTGGCCAACTAGCAGAAGGTCACTGAGCCTCATACCGTTGATGTGATCTGACTGAGCATGAAGTTAAAATTATAGTCTCACAATGAGCTGTGATGTTCTGGGTTGCGATGTTTGCAATTAGCCACAATGTGACCTTCATGTTTCATCCCTTAAAAGCAGAGTTGCATTATTGATTATTATTCCTGGCATTGCTGTAGTTTATTAGTTTTGTCAGATTTATTTTATATTCAGTTATTTGCCACATGAGGATTATGTGGCAAGTCATGGAGTATGTGCCACACATTTTTTATTACAGCAGATGTTCCTAAAATAGATGTAAGCATCTCTGCAAAAAGAAGGCCCTCTGTGCCAAATTCCAGCGTGCGCTAATGTGGGAACCCAGTAGGATGAGAGAAAGAGTATAAAGAAGCTTTATCCATTGCTGCTAGAATGACAGTTTCTGAATTTTGAAAATGCACTGCAGATTGCAGGGAGTTGTGAGGAAAATGGGAATGACTGAGGCCAAATCTTGAGTTTGACCCCGTCTCTGCTGTGCTATACAGATTCGGAGCACACAATTGGTGCCACTTACTAATGTAATGCAATTTCTTTCTGCCTGCAACACAAAGATATGTTGTCAAATTTCAATCAAGATATCATATAAAGAATTTTTGTTTAGTATACATAAACTCCAACAAGTGACCATATTTTTTATGCAAAGTGACTTATTTGGGTGAAAGTACCTAACTGTGATCTCACACCTTCTCCTACCGTTATTCTCACTGCAGCCTGCAGGGTCATGCAAATCTTTCAAAATTACCTTTTATTCTCTGTCTGTATGGAAGATGCCAACAAAGTATCTATTATTATCACATACCAATATTTTTCACTAAACTTTAATGAGAATTTTAGGTACGTTTGTTCCTAAGATAAAAGCCTGAGAAACTTTACTAAC
The DNA here is from genome assembly GCA_024733675.1 of Psilopsiagon aymara. Taxonomy (NCBI): domain Eukaryota; kingdom Metazoa; phylum Chordata; class Aves; order Psittaciformes; family Psittacidae; genus Psilopsiagon; species Psilopsiagon aymara. Next base: position 4,224 of record JANRGW010006285.1, read on the forward strand.
AACTTCCCTCCAAAACAATAATACAATTTAAATAATTTTAGTCTTTAAATTCAGCAGAGAGGAGTGTTTTTTACAGCGGCCCCTCCAGCTTCAATGATTTTTACATGCCACAAAATTAGGTACTTTGTTGAAGCTGAGTTAGTTATGATTTTTCTATCTTCTTTTGTCCAAGTAAGTCAGTTATCTTTTCCAAAAGATCTGCCAATTTGTCTGGCATGGTCTCCCTCTGTTTACTCAAACTGCACTTTAGCCTGTTTTTCATTTGATACCTGATGAATCAGATGACTGGCCTCTAAAATCTGGTGTTATATCAAAATAAAAAAAGATTATTATGAGACTACTTGATGAAGCAGGACTGTAGGCCTGAGCAGGGGTAAATTTGACTGCTAGTAGCACTAGTAGAACTGGTAAGACTAGTAGAACTAAGAGTGGTAGGCTTTGCGATGCCCATTTCTGACTGAGAAGGAAGAAAAATGAATTTGAACTTCCAGGGAAGTTTTACAGATGAAGTTAAACTCATGACCTTGAGTCTACAGAGACATAATTTTTTTGTCCCCCATGTTCTGTGTGAGCAGAAACACAAACTTTTCTAATACTGCATTCAGCTATGCTCCTCTGTCTTTCCAATTCTGTTACTCAAACATGTACCATGTCTCTGGCAAGTTTTCAACATCTTCTGGGAAATGCTGCCATTTCCTTCAATGATGTGAAAGTACTGCCCAATAGGATGTATTGATATTTTTAGGAGAAACAGCTACAGAACAGTTGGGAAATTCAGACCAGCCTCATAATTTCCAGGCCCTGGCTACAGAAACTAGCTGTCCCAAAGCAAGGCACCCCATGCCATTAACACAAGGTGAAGTACAAATTAAGTCAGAAAAGTATGCACAGTAGACCTACAGCCCCCACCCACCATCCATGTTTAAACTTGCATGAGAATAAGAGCTAACGGTGGAGCAATTTTTATTTCACAGAGGTCCAGTCAAGCACAGCAAGCTGCAAAAGGGATACAATTTGTAAAATATGAAGGAAGAAGGGAAAAGAGAGCAAGGTGGTGAATTGTGGGAAAAGTTGTTTTCACCAAGGCTTGGGGTGTGGGTCAGAAGAAGTTTTGTGTAATTGGTAGAGCTTTTGTGGGTTTTAACAATTTTTAAATAGGTAAATTAGAGTTGGAGAAGGAATGACAACCCATGTATATGTGTATATGTACAGTTGACCCTCTCCCTGGCAGCTGGTGATAAACATTCTTCAAATGGAGATTATTCCCCCAAAATATCTCACTTGCAGCATTACTAGTCTCAGCAACTGAGGCAGATATCCTCAGGGTAGAAATTCTACCCATGAGACTTACAAAGTAATGAGGTAATAGGCCATGTGTTGTGTGACAGATCAGCTCAGGTTGGAAGGCAGCAGTGATGTGACCTTCTTTGGCAGTGCAAAAAGGCAGAGAGATTAGATTCCACCTGCTGTCACTTAAGCTTTTGCACCACTTTGCTTATGTTTGCCAGGATATCTGCAAGCCTATGCCAATAAAAAAATGAATACATGTTTTCTAAACTGGATTGTAACATTTTATCAGGAGTTTTTTAAGAATTTATTCCAAGTTCTTCAGTTATTGCTAAAGATTACAGTGCATTTCATTATTAATTATGAATTTTTTCACATTCAAATGCATTTCCCGAATCTTTCTGTGACTCATATTTTCCTTTTGCCTTTGCAGTGACCAATTCCAGGTGGAGGCTCCAGGTACATGTTCGTAACACTGCCCTTTTGTTTCTCAGCTCCCACTTCACACCTGTGTTTAGTCTGTAAGCATCTGAATAAATAGTCTTCCATGCAGGGACGTGCTCCTGTAGCCCTTTTCTATGTGGGGTTTGGCCTTTTCATGTTCATGACAGCCTCCTCAGAGCAATTTTGGTGGATGCACAGCTTTCCTACTGCTACCCACAAACTGTCCCCCTTGAAAATGTCTTTCCAGTGTGAGAGTAAACTTTCAAACTGTGTTCAGAAAAATAGTGAAATTTACCTTCTTTATATCGCTTGGACACCTCTGTATATTGGATACAGTACCTGTTACAGTTGCTCAGTAGCTCTGAAAAAGCAGATAAATTATAGAGCATTGAATTATTTGAATTATAAAAGCTCCAAAGAAGTGCCCATAGACAGTTTGTGGACCCAGCCATAAAATAATTTTTATAATGAAATCTTAAATAGAAGGGGCCATTGTGTTCAATGCAACAAGGCAAAAGATTAAAAAAGCCTCCTCTGGTACGTAATGCTCCATAAAAGTTGCTACATCTGGACCCTGGTGAGTATTGACTTTGAGAGCTGAGGACTACTTTCTGCAGAGTGCCATTAGATGCAATTCCATGACACTTAGATGGTTTTCAGAATGCCTGTTGTTAGATTGTTCCAGTGATTTTCTGGAAGGAAAAATAAAACTCTTCCCAAGCTCTTGCCACTGCTCTAAATTCCATTGGAGTCCCAGGGAACCAGGTCTTTCCAGAGATGGTTAAGAAGAACAATATTTCCTGAACCAGGTCTGCCCATCTAAGCAGACAAAAAAACATTCTACCACCACATCCCACACTTTTTTCTAATTTCAAAACACATAGAGTCCTCTATTTTCCTGCCTACACTGACAGCTGTGTCAGGCTGCAGCACCAAACAGCCTCATGGAAATACAGGGATCCCATGCTGTCTTTAGGGTGCTGAAAGGATGATCAAGGTCAGCCATTGCTCTGTGAGGACCGACTTTCTTACAGCTTCTTTCAGGTCTGAAACCTGCAGTCCTAAAAGAGCCTTTCAAAACCTAACCCTTCTTGTGCTGTCACTGGGGTGCTCAAGGGTCAGTGGCTGTGAAGAATATTTCCAGGTAATCTTTGCTGATCCAGTGCACTCCAAAAGGGTTTCAAACTATAGCTGGGTGGGTGAAGGATGCCCCTGGTCTCCCCTGATATGGGGTGGGAGGAGCAGCAGCAGCAGCAAACTTATACCCTTAGGGTGACCCTTTTCTCAGCCACATTTACTCATGGGAAAAGTGCTGAGCCTCTGGGAAGCTGCTGAAATACCTGGGTGTTTGCTCAGTTTTGTTTGGACAGGGCAGAGGAGTTTCTGCACTCAAAACCAATTTTGTTTTTGTTTTGTTTCCCCAATTTTTGGTTGTTTCCTGAATAACTATTCATATTGGATAGTGGACAGGACAAGCTAGTGGGGACTCTCAGTGCTGGCCTCTATTTGCATTCAGTTTTTGTTGTATCATTTGCAAAGCAAAGGGTAGTACAAGAGGGATACCCTTGCATTGGCCTGATGCATTCCAGCATGTAATGGAATCACAGTCTGGTTTGGGTTGAAAGGGACTGTAAACCTCATCCAGTCCCAACCCCCTGCAATAGGCAGGAACACCTTCCACTAGACCAGGCTGTTCCAAGTCCCATCCAACCTGTCCTTGAACACTGCCACAGATGGGGCAGCCACAGCTTCTCTGAGCAGCCTGTGCCAGGACCTCACCACCCTTACAGAGAAGAACTGCCTAAGATCTCATCTCAGTCTCTCATCTTACAGCCATTCCCCCTTGTTCTGTCACTAGGACAGTGGAGGAAGGTAGCCACGTGAAAGGCAACCTCTGCAGCCTTTTCACTTGCAGGAAATTTTTTATCTGGTTTGTGAGAAGGGGAGAATTCACATCCATCGATCAATATTCTCATACTTTTTTTTTTTTTTTTTTTAATAAAACAACTTATGTATACATACAGAGGTCATTTGCAAAATGGGCACCTGGCTCGTATATTTCATGTTTAACCTTGAGGGCTTCCAGTAAGGTAATTCTCATGCTGGGATGAGCTAATCTAGTGCAAAATGCTACACCTGCTTTGTTCTGCTAACAAATAGGCTTCTGCCAGCCAAAGACTGCTTGACCTGACTTATTATACCTTCCCCATCATCTGAAAGACTCATATCATCACTGGGCCAAAGGTGAATTGCCTGGAGACAAAGTTGGAATGAATTTTTTGCAGGCTCATTTTGCCTGGCATTCAGACCACTTCATCCTGAGGAGCAGAGGCCTTTAACTCTGCCATATTTATATATGCTTGTAAAGAAGGTTCTCCCCTCAAATCTGTTCCAGGGGCTTGTATCAAAATGGATAGGCCAGAGGAAAGCGTTTTTATGTCTCCTGCCTTTTGTTCAACAACACTCTCACCGGGGTGAAAAAGTATGGGAGTCCACCCCAGTGCTGATGCTTCCATGTCGATCAGCATCCCTGGGGTTAAATGCATGTATCATTTTGTAATACATGCTAAAGCATGCAGATATTCAAATTTAGACAGGGCGATGGTTTATGTGGGGAGAGTGAGAAGGGGTAGTAAGGAATGACATGCTTACATTTGGCTTCTGGTCTAGAAAAACGTCAAGATGTTTCCAGCCAATGCCAGTTTTCCATTTGAAATGTTGCTTTGTATTTATAGTTTTCTTAATCCCTAAAACAAAAGAGGCTAATATTCATTTAAAACCCAATAACAATTAAAAATCCCAGTAACAATTAAAACCTACAATGAACAACTGTTTTAGCTTTGTTTATAGCACTCGTAAATAATTGTACTTCAATGAACATGTTAGTGTCTACGAACTCTTCCCAGATTAAGGTTGCCTCAATACTGCTTGCTTTGGCTACTGTAAATGTGACATGAATTACACTCAGGAAAACGTGTCTTACATGCTGTGTTTGAAGTAAATTATTTTCTTCTAATATACCTACAGAACTGTCACAAGGAATTACACTGCAGATTTAGTGATGTTAAGTGTCAATTGTAATTTGGTGACAGCCATTTTATTGGCTATGCATATTGCTCTGTGAAGACCTGCTTCCCAGTATGGAGGCCACCGTATCATTAAAAACCAGTGATCCTTCACTGATGACATAATTTGACTGGCAGAGAGGAACAGTGAGGGGCTTGCTTCCACCTGCATGGAATCTGCTGTGTGTCAGAGATGAATTTGCCTTCAAATTAGAAACAGCACAGCAGAGTGGTGGCTGTGATTTTGCTTGATTTCTTTTAAGGAGTTTCACTGGAATAGTTACTGAGCAGCTGATAGGAGTCTGCTTTAATATGTCAAACATATATATTATGCAGCCTGTAAACATTTCAAATATTTTTAGCCACAGTGTAGAGCGCACTATCAGTGAAACACTTTCAGCTGAATTGAGCCACAAGCATTTTTTTCCCCTAGATTCTGCACACTTATCCATCTATCCATCCACCCATCCACCCATCCATCCATCCATCCATCCATCCATCCTTTTGTTTGCAAGTCTGCCTCTGCAATAGGCTCAGGGTATTAAATTTATGTGTTAAAAAAGGAAAAAAAAATGTGTTAACATAAAACCAGTGTTTCAACAGATAAAATAAATCATGCAAGCTGTGTAAAAATTTAGAGTAAGAGCAGAACCATAATCATACATTCTGAAAATTTTATAAACTGACAATTCAAGTTATGTGTTTTATGCTAATACACATAGTGGTAGGTTCTAACAAACTGTGATTCACACATAAAGAGTAGAAAAGCTGAAGGTATTATATATGTAATATCTATTTTTCACATGTACATCTTTATATGTACATTATGTACTTATTCTGAGAAAGAGAAAATAGATTCTGAGACTTTCTTAGCAAATTTAAATCAATATAGCTGCCTTTCCATTTTCAGTATTTAAATTAAATTTTTTGCTGCAAGGCATTGCAGGGAACAAAGCAAAGTACCTTAAAAGAAAGTGTTTCCCTAGTAATTTCACCTCATTTCACACCTATTTGGCAGCTTTTTTTAGCCAACTGGTTTCATTGAAAATGCTGACAATGTTCAACTATTAGAATTGTCCATATGGTAAGGTTTACTTTCCTCTTAGATTCACTTTATTAACTTTAAATGAAGAAAATAACTTTTTTTTCTTAAGACTTCCAGCATTTCTGAGTATATACTTTTGTCTGTCTCCCATTTTTTCACACTGTTTGTTCTACTTTTTTTTGAAAAATCTTTACTGAACAATAAACAGCATAAATTATTCAGCCAATTTCAGTCCAGTGACATAAATCATACTCTAGCAGACATGCTACTTATGACAAATGCTTTGTCTAAGAGAAACATGCTACTGAAGGTTTAATCAGAAGCTCTAAACATTTCAGACTTGCTCAATTTTATTCTTGGCAAGAAACACTGTTTTTTGCTATACATTCCAAAGCTTTGGGGGGATGTACATTTTTCCCATGAGAATACTGAGGCCATTTTTACTCACTCCAGAAAAAGGGAGTGTTTTAATAAAAGGGCACTTTCCTCAAGAAAAATTCAAATGGGACTGGCAAAACTTCTTGCTCTTGAAAGCTCATTTCAGAGGCAACCTTGGATGTTTAAAGTGATTCCTATATGATGAAGTATCAGCACTTGCATATTGTCCCTTTTGAGCTCATAAACAGCATGTATGAAAACATAACCTTTTATGTGATAAAAGGTTTCTCGAAGATTTTATTAGCACAAATTGAAAAAAAAAAAAAAAGCGCTTCTGAACTATCACCCTCTTTGTTGCTGTGTTGTTTAAATAAGTCCATTAGATGCTTGGGCACTATTACCTTCATCTAGTAAACTGTCATGATTTTATACAGCTGGGAGTGTTGAATAACTGTTTTGTCCAGCATCAAACCCCATATTTAAATATTAAATGGAAATTTCCCTTGGTTCTGAGGAATTTTTAACATGGCTGCTAGCTATTTTGCAAATTATTTTTTGAGGGATATCCACATTGTTGTTAGGACTGTCTCTTTTATGTCATTTCTGTAGAAATCTTGAGCCTCATAGAATAACTGGTCTGCATCCACCACATTCCCCAAATTAGTACCTATATTCTAATTTCAGGTCTTATATTGCATCCATTCAGGGATTTTATTCTGCAGCTGCAGTCATTATGGGTCTTTTCATTGACTGCAGTGCTTGTGTTGCAGCATCATCTGAAATGTCAGCTGAGGTCCTGGAACAAGGTTCTGCTTCCTGGACGGCTACTTCTTGCACAACCAAGAAAAACACTGCTGAGTCAAATTTATATAAAACAGCAACCTGAAAAAATGCTGGGGTAACAAAATGGTGGGAAGAGAATTGCAGATAAACTACTGTCATCAACAGACAGATGCTAACACATAGTTGTGTGAACACAACAAAAATTATGAATAGTTTTCAACTAAAGAGCAGAACATTCAAAATAAATAGGCTCGGGATCTAGCTGACCTTATCCACCAGATTAAAACACTCCAGAAAGTAAGCGTATATAGAGGCAAAATAGCTAACGTCCTTTTGAAGAAAAGTTGTTTTTGTTATTTTAAAGTTCTGGCTGAAATGAAGACAGCTGAATAGGGAAGGACCAGATGCAGAATGCCTATGCCAGTTTTTGTTATTTTAGGTCATACTAGTCAGCACCAAATAAAAGGGAACATAAGTATTGAGTTCCTAAATCAAAGCTGTGGTCCGCTGAGCCTCATAGATGCTTTAGCATAAGGAAAAGATGCACCACTAGACACAGTGAATGACTCTGCTACCTATTAGTGTTTCTTCATGCTTCCTGAGGGTGGGTGCATTGAATTTGAGACAGTATATTAATTTTGAAAAAGTCTTTGGATTAAATATATTTGGATTATTAGAAGTCTTGTTTGTGTGTACCCATCCAGTCCTATGTGAGTCTTGTGAGATGCTTGGTCTCAGAGGTATCATGTGTTGAAGCTTCACAGCATCATCACAGGCTGAGCAAGTGCTTCTCTTTATTAGTTCACCTTACTAACATTGCAAAAAGAAATCAAAAAGTAGCACAAAGCTCCCATTATAAACCTACTGTTAGACACAAAAGAACAGAAAAACCATGCGCTTCTCTGCTTAAATGACTCATATTTCTTTTAAAAGAAAAACAAACAAAAAGCAAATATGAAATCTAGGGGAGGGAGTGAGAGATGCTCTGACACATTTTGCTTCTCAATGAATGCAGTGGCAGGGTTAGAGCACACTCCTCTAATGTTAAAGGAGTGTAAAGAACATAAGGAAAGCAGTGACATTCTCTCTCTCTTACTTAGTTGCTCACACCAAGCCTTCCAGTTGACGACTTCATTCTGTCACTGTGACCTGTTTTGACCAGACCCTTAATCTTTCTTAATCTTGTGAAAGTCACTACTAGAGCAAAGTGCTGTGTGAAGGTTTAAATGTGAAAGCATCTAGACAAGAGACAGAAGCTTGAATTGTGCAAAATGGTCTCTGCTCTGCAAAACGTCCCTTCCGCAATTCCAAGTTTGAATTCCACAAGTGCAAGCAGTAATGTACATTTCCAGCCAAGCACTGCTTATTCATTTAAATGCAATTTCCCCTAATCTAAGGGCCAGTGTAGGGAGGGGAATATGAAGATTTGTAACCTGAAGATTTTGGATTTTTTTTCCTCTGCACCAGCTTGGAAGGCGGTGAGCCATTTGTCTTTCTCATGACATTGTAAATCAGTCTCAACTGTAAAGAATTAAGAGCAGGACTGCTTTTTTAAATGTTAGCAGTGGATATAAGCATAACCTAACAGACTGTTGTTGGTTTGTCCCACACATAAACTAAAACAGACCAGGTGCCTAAATATAAGAGTGAAAGATTTTGGATATAGCCTTCAGACCTTTTAATAATGTCAATTAATTTTAATTAATGGTGATCTCAGAAGTCTTGGTGGTGAGAGTTAAAAAACAACAGGGGTAAAGTAGCTGCAAATTAAGTGGAAGCAGTCAGCCCTGATTTATTTAGTGTATTATGTGCAGGCTTTTACCCAGCAAATGTGAGATGTTTGACATGGAGAAGGCACCATCCAAATAAGAGTGAAAGCTTAATAAAGTGTCATTTTCTTTACTATTTTTGTATGTTTCCCTGTTTTTTCTTTCCAAATATTTTGGAAATCTGTTCCAAGTAGGTGAGTTCACAGAAGTCTAACAACTGTTAATACTTAACTGTTAACGAAAGGCCAGGACTTAGAAAGGCAAAGGTATCAAAATATCTATAAGGTTAAAGCAAGTTCAAGAAAGGTCACAAATTTCTCCAGGCAAAGCTTTAAAAAAACCCACCCCAAACCATGCTACTGCAAACCATCACAAAATCTGCATCAACTCATTCTATGTAACGAAAGCATCAGTTCATAGGCTGAGATTCTTCTTAGCTTTCTGTTGAAATCTGAAACTGAACCCACAAAACCAGCTGCTGAGGCATGCCAGTTTGAGAAGAGCCAGAAGGCCACAAAGATGTATTAGCTCCACTTTTCACGAACTTGTTCAAGATAAAGACTTTCTTCTGATTGTTGAATGATAACTTCAGGTTAGAAAAGAGATTTATTTATTTATTCTCCCTCCCCCAACTCCAGGTGCTCATCTATGAAGTGAGAGACCTGGGAGCTGCTCAGAGCAATGCAATCTGTGAAAAATCATAATTGAATGTTTTTCTGCAATAGCCCATTTCCTGGGTGGTCAAATGCTAACGTTTTTCTAGGTAGTCCTCTTTTTTTTTCATGTTGTAAGTGATTACAAAGTTCACTGCAGTTGCTAAAAAAGTGCTTTTTCACACTAATGCCAACTTTATTCTTGCTTCACCTTCTCTTTATATGTTAGTAAGCATAATCCATGACAGTTTCTTCACACCTGCAAGAAAAAAATTTTGCTTTTCCTTGCAGATCCCACATTTGCCTCATTTTCCAGTGTTTTTTCAATTACAGCACCTCTCATCCCAGTAGATCCTAAAGCACTTGCTAGCTTAACACCCCCTGATGTACAAATGACTGCATTTCTCATAATAGTAGCACGGGGTTTTAACTCACTCTCATAACAACCTTGACAAGGCAACTTTGGTTTTTAGCTAATGTCTTTAATTGGGCACACACTGGTTGTTAGGGTAGCATTAATTGTGAGCATCTGGGCATTTATTTGTTTACTGTTTTTTTTTTTTTTTTTTTTTTTTTTCTTAACAGAAGGAGTACTGAAGTCTTTGCTATGAGAAAATTCACATAAAGAATTGGCAAGCACCTTGAATTTATAAACGCTTAAGAACCCTTGAAGGGGGATTATATTTCAACAGTGTCTGTTTAAATCTGTACAAGTTGTGTGCATCAGAAACCAGTTGGTTTGTATGATAACTGGACAAATAAGAATGTGAGCCTTCACTTGACTCCATGTGCTTTTGAAAATAAGGGGGAAGGGAGGAAAGTCAAATGTACTATAGCAGTTAATGTTAGTTTTGTGAAAAAGATTGACCACTGGAACTGAAGGTTGGCCTATTGTTAAAGCTTTTCCTGAAATCAGCTTTTTTCACTATTGAAGATAGTTGTTTATTAAAGTTCCTATACTCCCCCAAATGCCATACGGTAAGTCTGCTCTATGCCATCAAGAGAAGCCCAGCAGAAGACCCCAGTCCCTGACCTGTGAAGAGCAAATGACATACTTGTACCCTATCCAGCTGTATCTTGTATATGTATTTGCTGTAGACTCCTATTGATACACTGGAGTAATCCAGGAGAAAACAGTGATTACAAGCACGTTGGTATCAGTCATACTGTTGGATATGAAGAAGTGATAGGAAAGATGAGAGAGTTTTTGGCAAGATTGGTGATCATGTCAACCCACAGTCATGGACAGATAAGGAAAAAGCTGTGAGGCAAAAAGGACACCTGTGTTGCTTTTCGAATGTTGACAGTGACAATTTAAGCACATTTCCTTTACAAAATGGCTGGAGATTCCCAAACAATATGTTAGTAGTCCTTTGCTGGAAGATGCCTTTCTCAAGGTTAGAGACACGTGTGAATTCCCCTCTTTTGCTTCAGCATGGAATCAGTAGTGTCAGCTCAAACTCCTCAAAAAGGTGACTTAGCTTGAGCTCTGTTGTAGTAAGTAATGAATAAATCATTTAACTTACCCTTCTGGCTGACATACAAAGGGAACTAGTTCCTAGCCAACAACAACTGCCAAAGTGCAGTGACATCTCTAGCTGCATAAACATCTGTCCATACTTCATCTCTGATCACATGTAAACCAGGAAACGTTTCACATCATGTATCCCACACAAATAATCTTAACTACAAAGTGTTTTGCAAGGACACTGGTGGTTTAGAAGTTCTGTGAAGTTATGAAGTGCTTTAACTATGCTTAGTAGATGTTCTAGCTATAGGTAATGACTAGTCATAACAAAACAACAACACTTCCAAGGAATCATGGAATCGTAGAATTATAGAATAGTTAACTTTCTTATGTTGTCTTAATATACCAAAATATCCACATAAATTTTGTAAATAAGTTCACATTAGGTCTATCATCTGGACCAGAGCAGACAGTCCTGGACCAAAATATAGCAGGAGTCTGGGGATGGAAATCCCTTCATAACAAAGCTGTAGCTCTTTCAGTAAACCCCTTCCTTGGCTTCCATCTCTAGAGTGAAGTGACAGTGAGGAGATGGCTTTGTGGGGAAAACTTCAGAAACCCACTAAATATTTCAGAAACAGAAATATTTTTGTCCAAGATTTAGCTTGTTATTTTATATGTCAGTGGGGCAAGGCTGTTATGACTCTTCAGCGCATCTGTTTGTTAATTTTGAGTTGTACCCCTGTGCCAAAGAATGAATTGACATGAAGGCTGAAAACCCTAAAAGGAATGATTTCTATGAGCATCTCATAATACATACCCTGGTTGGAAAAAATGGACTGAATTTCCCTTTTTTCACAGGTTAGATCTGTTGTTACAACCTGGGGTATCCCACTTTACCCCTTCCCTAAAAGTCAACATTCAACAATTACATAAAATTATCATCTCCCTTTTAAAATCCCTTGGCCAAAGTAAAGATTATTTCAACAGCTATATGCATGTAAGTACATTTATTGAAGTAATCAAATTGCTTGGGATTAATAGAACAAAATACTTAAGCTTTCAAGAGAACTAGGCTGGCATTTTTTATATTTTCCTAAACAAAGGATTTATTGTCCTTTACAGAATGTGAAGTTATTTCTCTAAAGGTGCTTTGGCATATGCTCCCTGTATTTTAATACTCATTCACTTTGCATCGGGTGTGATATGCTCTTTTCTGATGAAACTTGGAGGTTTTCATTTGAAAAATGATGTGTCTTATAGATAGCATGGACTAAGCAATTTTAGCTATGGCAGAGCAATAAAAAACATTCTTACTATGGATTCATTGAAGGTGCAAGGACAAATATTAACCTTGGTGGGTTTATTATAGCACTTACATAAAAAAAAGAAAAAAGGAATGAAAGACATTCATATTTGAATTGTCTTTATGTCTTCATGTGAAGAAGCAAATTTTTAAACCTGAGTGACTAAAGATTTAGGAGTAAATATGCTGTAAATGCTGTTAATATGCTTAAAAATATTTTAAAAATAGAAAATAAACTAGCTAACAGTTTACTCAAATTTCAGAAGTATATTTGTTGCTCAGGTTTAGTAATAAAAATACATGTATATACATATTTACGCGTAGTTTTAGTTTGTTTTGCTAATCTGTTAATGATTCAGAAATTAACAATTAATAACACTGATTCTAAATAAATACTGAATATAAAAAACATTATTTCATAGGTAGAAACATATTTAATTGATTATTTCAAACGTTATACAGAAAATCTTTGCCTGTCTAGAGAAAGGTCATAAAGGCAAATCCTGTTCATTCTAAGCAAACAAGAAGCCTATTGAAACTGATGGGACTGTTCCCAGGAGCAGTGCAAAAAGGATTTGGCCCATACACATCATTTAGGGATGAGCTGAATCTTGCTGTTGCAGGTGCTAGGGGCAAGCAAGTACACTGAAGTACAGACATTTGGTCTATACTTCACACCTTGCCCATGAAACATTGGAATTATTATTTACTATTTAGTTGTCTGTTATTTTTTTCTTTTAGTGGGGAAGATTTTAATGAATGTTTTTACATTGAGCTAGGGAACCTGAGGGTCACATCTGTGAAAGGAAGCTGTAAAGTTTGTGTGGGCAGGGCTAATGCAATTGGAATTTCTCAAGTGATAAAAGCCTATGGACCACAGTTTCAGATTTGTTTTTGCCAGTCAGGACTCCTAGTTGATCCCACTTTTAGAACTGATATGCAATATTTAGAGTCTGGCATGGAGGCAGCGATATTAAATCCTCTCTGCCAGCTCTAGCAGAGAGCAGTTCTAGGCTAGGAGCAGTCTTCCTGTCAGCACAGCTTCTTAAATACCTACAAGATGGATAAAGAGGAAGTATATGAATTATTCAGGAGTAAGTTTGGTAATCAAAGACTGAGAGGTTTTATTAAAACAAGAATAAAGCTCTTGCCATCAATTAAAGTACTTCTGTCTTTATGTAAATGCTTGACGGAAGAAATGAAGCTGTTTTTAGCCCTCTCTGCAATGCATGGGGAATTTCAAGATGAGTATGCTGTACCTTCAGCCCTGAGTGTTGCTCTGTGTGCGTAGATACCCTTGCCCAAAGAGAAGCCATCTGCTCCCACCTGCTGGACCACAACATCCTACTTCATTACTAGTTCAACACTTCAAACTCAAGTTTGGCACCAGAACAACCACCTGCTCCCAAAATTTGGTCCTGCTTCTCCCTTCATCTAGGGACAGTGAACGGAAGAAGACATGGTTATCAGAAGAAAAGTAGAACTATTTATCATTATGACACTAATTCTGATGTTTTCTCTTGCTCAGCTCTTATTTTCTTAGTGTGAATTAAACCCATTACTTTAAGTTGGATGTATTTTACATTTTTAGGAGGAAAATAGTAAGATATTTATAAGAAAATTGCAAGAAAATTGTAAGATTAGAATGCATTTCTATGCATACATGCTTGGGAATATAAGAAATAATGGGCTAGTTTATCACTATACATATGAACACAGGCTGCACTGAATTATTGGTTTCTGAAAGAAATAATATCAGGTCACTATAATGGTAAGCAGTATTACATTTTAGTAGATAATTTCTGAAAAGTGCTTACTTTGGGGAAAAAAAAAGTTAAAGAAAAAATTCCTGGCAACAATGCTGACTTAAAGAAATATTTATGTTTATATTTATATTTATATTAAAGCCCTCAGCTAGATTCTTAGACACATCACTGCTTAAAATGCAGTCACCTGACAAAGCCAGTTCTAATTATTACCCCCTTGGGCTAGCATTTTTCAGAGTGACTGGATAAAATGCACTCCAGCTCATAATTTCTATCTCTGACAGTGGAAGACATAACCTAGTTTCCTCTAATGCAAAAGTCTCTAATCTAGAGGGCAAGACCCTGTTCCGTATAACACTGAAAGGAGAAAATGCAATTTGAGCACAAGGAAATTGCACACATAGTTTGATAGTTCTACCATTCTCATTTTTTTTCCCCAGGATTAAATGTCTTGTTTTATTTTATGCTAAATTATGACCTGGCTAAGACTTGTAGATAGTCTTCATCATATTCTGGAAATTTTATACTGTAAAAACAATGGGACAATGAAATGCAGTCTAACTTTCTTATTCACATTTTAACCATTAAAATTTCCAAATTTCCTTATAGAGGCTAAGGATATTTTCTTAATGGATAGTTTTTGCTTTAGAAAGTAGCACTTGCAAACAATAAGCTTTATTCACCTCTGGGTTAATCCAGTTGTGTATCAGCACAACGTGATTGATTTCATATTGGTGTAATGCAGTAGTGAATCAAGCTCCAAGGTATGAAAACAGAGCACTACATTAACATCTACATTTGTATACTGAAACACTGGGGAACAGATTTTCAGATGGGCTTCATTCTGGCATTGTTTTCTTGCAGTATGTTTTTCATCACCAAAAATAAAAAAAAAAAGTGCCTATAATTTTGTGCTCATGAACACCACAGGGAACAAAATTTAGAAAGTCTCTTAGATAGCGAACTCGCTGAATTATACATGCACCTGCCTGAATTATACATGCAATTGAGTAGTTAGATGCTTAACTACTAATATTTGCAATAGCAGATACCTGCCAAAATCCTGGCCTTGATGTGCAAACTCAACTGTTAACAGCCTCTCAGCTGACACCATCAGCTTTACACACAGGGGTCTGCCTCACTCCAATTAGCACCACCCAAATGGTACAACCTTCCCTCCCCCTTGACATCCAGGATGCAGCTGCATCTGCCCCTGACTGAGCCTGACCAGAAGTATTTGTGGCAATGCTGGGAGAGATGAATTAACTTTTTTTTTTTGTTCAGTTGACATGCCAGTGGCTGAATAATAAATTTGCCTTGATCTGATAAAGCCAGAAAAGCTGAAGGAGTTTCAAGGGAGTGACTCAGGAATCCTGGAAGAGATGCTTTTTGTGCTGGGGTTTATTAACAACTTTCATTTCTCCCAGTCTAAGAAGCATCCCAGTCTAAGAACCATCCTTTCCTCGCTAACCTGACAGCTGCTCCTTCACACCTTTTCTCCCAGCTGGCAGGGCACCTGCATGAGCACGTCTGTACCCATGCACTGCCTTTGTGAGCAGTGGCAGCCCCAGCTCCCCCTGGAAAACGCTTGCCACTGCAGATCTCATGCATCTTCATTGCTTTGAGGAGCACCTAGAAATACTGATGACAAAAGTACCTTCGAAGTAAAAGAGAATCAAAGCTATCTTCCATTCAAACTCTCATTGCAGAAATGGTTATTTTAAAAATTATTCCATAGACATGCCTTACTCAAGTAAGAGAAGGAACCTCATTACTCCACATTTTTCTTTCAGTTAGATGCTACTTTTTAATTTTTTAAACACCAATGGTTTTTGCAGGGTTTTCAGTGAATTATAGTACTTTGTGCTCATGAGTCGTGCTGGATGAATTGCCTTATTTCAAGGACAGAGAATGAGTGAACATGAGCAGTGCAAACAGGGGCCTGGGACCATAATCACCAGAAGGCTTGAATCTGTGAAAATCACTTGGGTTTAGACTCTGGGCAGAGAGCATAGTTTTTGTACAGATTCTGATCTTGGTATGTGCACCTGTTTGCAGGATCTTGGCCCCCACTTGCAGAGGAATCACCATATTTTGTAGTATCCACCATGCAGGCTGAAACTGCAAAGGGAACAACATCTTCAAGTGGAAGGTGTCCCTGCCCATGTCAGGGGATTTGGAGCTAGATGATCTTCAGGTCCTTTCCAACCCAAACTATTCTGTGATTTTGTGATGCTATCTCTGGAGAGTGGACGGCTAGGGCTTTGCAGGACGTGGTACATAACGAAGAAAGTAGTACATGAGGCCATAAAATATAAGGTACTTATTGAGTGGATGCTTGCTTGAATGAATTTACCCTTTGCAATCAGGAGAGACAGCAGAGATGTTGAGTATTGAAGAGTAAGCCAGGGTTTAGTTGAGCTGTGCAATCCCAGTAAAATGCCATCTCCCCAGATATTGCACATTATTAGAAAGTTTCCTTGTATTTGTGCCGTTAGTGAGGCAAGCAGGGAGATGTAAAGCAAACTATTTATTTGCTACTGTCAAGTATCACACTATTAGCTATTAATCTCTAAATTACCTTGTTTTCCACATCCTTTATTTTCCTGCCTGTGAAGACTTGAACTCATAAAACATCAGCAGAATCCTAAGGGTTTCCAAGAAAACTTTTATTCTGAAACAAGCCTGCCAATATTAAATGTGTATTATACTACTGCAGTCAGGCGTATTAACAATCCTTACTTCTGGCCATGGTGGACCCCTGCAAAGGTCAAAGATTTGTTGATGTCACCCTGAACCATCAGTCCTCAGGCATTTTGCTCAGACCCTGTTTGTCAGCTCACCGAGGGACAGGAGGAGCCCAGCTCCTCTGTCACGCTGTAAGGAGACACATGATTAACAGCTCTTAGTCAGTTCATGTGAGTGAGATTGTAGTCAATGAGAAAGGCTTAACACCCAGTCACTGAGATGGCTGTTGTTCAGTAACAGGGTTTCATAAAGGTCCATCCTTTGATACAGTTTGACTGAGGGCTTGCCCTTCAAAATGGCACTACATATATACTGAAAGTTCCTTTATGTCACTGGTGCTTAAATTCAGACTGACAGATGAGCCATAATCATTACCTGAGGTAATAATCCTACAACAGCTCTTATGCAGCCAATGAACTGGTGAGCAAGAGCTTCTTATGGGCAAGCCACACAAATAGCTTCTGCTGAAACCCAAGCTCTAAGTAGCAAAGGGCTGAAAGATGTCCAGATTCCTGGATAGAGTCACCCACACACAGCTGTGCTCATCATGTCAACCACCAGCATTGACAGGGCGGAAGAAGAGACAGAAGAAAGACCAGAGCCAGTGGGGAAGGGATTTGGTGTACAGAGAGCAGATGTTGACGTGGAAAACATTCCTGAAGACACTGCTGTTAAAAGGCTGGAAACCATGCCTCCAGTCCCTGTCTGATGGAGTTTTCACTACCTTTTTTAGGTCAGTAATGACATTTGCACTGTACGAAGGCCAAAAGTTTGGTCTCTCAGCCTCAGCCTGAGCAGGCTTCTCCACCTTTCAGCCACTCTTCCATTATCTTCTGCCAGCTTTTGTCTTGGGAAACATCCCCTTCAGCTTATCATCACCACCAGTTGATTCGTATTTTGAAAACAAAACCAAGATTTGTCAGTCTATCTTTCTTCTACTGAAAAGATGATTGCTTTACCAGTTAAAATTGATTCTAGGAAATATTATTTAGTGCATCATCTCTTTGTACTCCACTAAGAAGCTTGAAACCTACTGTCAGAAATGAAAGAAAATGCTTTCTACCTGATCTTAAAGCTAGAATTAGGATATTCTCTCATGGAGAACAGAAGATACTGATCATTCATAGTGAGAGAAACAATAAACTAGTTGTTACTCTGCTAGGAAGGGATATTGTATCAGCAGCCTGTAACCCAAGCTTCCTGACAGGCACCAAAATCAGAAACTAGCCTTAATCCTTTTACAGATATTGCCAGAGAAGTCCACAGGGCTGGAAAAAGATTGGTTGTCTGTGCATAAGTAATTCTGTAACACAAAATGTAGTGTAGGACACACCAAGAAATACGTGAGAAGAGCAAGATATTGGTAGTCAGCAAACTTGATGCTTGTGGTGATTTTTGGTGTTGCTTGGAAAGGACAGTGAATAGCATTTGAATCTTCTGGAGATGAGCCCTGCTCTTTTCCAAAGAGTCCCTACAGGCAATAACCTGTGTGTTTCTCATCTTCCAACTCTCCATAGTCTGAGCACTATTGTGCACTTTTATGCTGCAGGCTCATCAGTCTCTAGTCCCACATGAGAGATGTTTCTGATCTTCCTGATGACCCGCTATTTGAATATCCCAGTATTCCTCTGGCATCAGGTTGTCTCCAGCAGAAGGAGGACAGATGATCAATAAAGACCTAAGTAACTTGTTAGAAATGAAAGATCTTGGGAAATATCTACTACTTTAATAAAAAAGAAGCCTGTTTCTGAGGATCAATGGCAAAAAACTCCAGTCCTTTTTCATTTTCATTTCTATGAGATACTTGTAGACCAGAAAGAAAGAAACCTTTATAATTACCGAGGCTACAAATGGTTTGATGGAGTACATGGCGTAAGGAAGTGTTTTGAAGCCAGTCCTTAATGGTACACTGGTAAATGATTGCAGAGGGGTGAAATGGGGAAAGAAGAAACTGCTGAAGTCAGTGAGAGATCTGCAGGTCACTTCACTGAAGCCAGGATTTCTCCCCACATCTGCTGCTGACAGCAGTGTTCATAAGCATCTAAAAACTATTATGGTATTTCATCATTTTTTAGTTGGGAACTGAATATGCCTGTGTCTTGGGAGTAATTCACTATATCATCTAAACAACTTAATCATCTAAGCTTTTAATGCATACTGGCAAGAAGCAGAAAGAAGCAGACGCAGGCATTTGAAAAGGAAAAACAATCTAAATACATTTGAACACCTACTGGAGAAACAAAATGTTTTTTTCTTTCCTGGGGAATTCTTCATTTCAGCTGCGCTGTTTTTGAGCCCTAACCCTGGCTTAGTAATGAAGTTCACTGTTACAAATTTTCATATTCAAGAGTAGAAAACTAAGGAAATGAAAAATGAAAGCAGTAACAACTTATAGGCGCAGTACTGTAAAATTATCATGTTTTTGCAGTGGAGCTACTGCCCTTTTAATGACTTCTTACATGCACGCAAAAAACCCCCACCAAGTATGCTTAATTTTGGTATTTGCCATCCACATTTTCATGAAGGAACTGGAAAAGTCCAGGAAGGCTCATGCACAAACATGTGCATTAAGCCTGACTCCTTCCAAAAGCAAGCAGAAGCAAAACAAAGAGAAGGCCCATGCCTGGTTAAGAAGAGCATGATATAAACTTTTACTCACCTATGTAATCCTTCTTTAGGAGTGCAGTGTAAATGGCTTTATAACATGACACTTAGCAGGGTATTTATGCTTTATGCTCACTACCATACAGACCACATGAAACTCTTCAAAGTGATTTCTCAGAGCAATCTTGCCTACTGCAATATTTTTTTTTTTTTTTTTTGAGCAGCATAAGCATCCCCATTAAACAAACCCAAACAGGAGTCAGAAAGTGCAGGATTCCAACACTTTCTGCCTAAGATCAGAGGACCACTGTGCGTTCTTGCTCAGTTTAAACCAAGTAAATGGCAGTTAGTATACCCTCCCCTAATGGGCACCCGCGCTGGGGACATTGTTTGAGCACCACCATGGACACATCCCCAGTGCAGTTGGATATGTAAACAAGGACATAATCTGCCTGAAAAAGTGCTCACAGTTTGGCAGAGCTCTCTATGTTGTTAACATATTGTGCCAAAACAATAGCAAAGTCATCACTTTAAAATTTGTTTGCAGGCTCTTACTAATCAAGAAATTTTCCAGGAATTACTTCTAAAGGAAGGACCTTCCAGAAAGTCACCATTTAGTGAGGAAAGTTTCCAGATGACTTTTTTACTTATCTGTAGCCTATTTCTCAGAATAAATCACAATTTAGTACAGGTTCAATTGAGACAGAAAACACATTGCTGCTATACAATGTAAGGGAGCCTTCTGGGATTTTATTTTGAACTCCATTTCTTGCAAGGCTAATCAGGCTTTGTGTTGCAGTTGTTCACTAGACTGGAGATAGTCAAAGCACTGTACGTTGGCTTACTAGCAATGAATTCAAAACATTAACAGTTATAAATTGAATATAATCATCCTGAGTGTGCGTAAGCCAGTATTTCTGTAAGCCAGTTACATACTCCAAGGAAAGAAAGTATGCTTGGTGATTATTTCAGTTTCATTAGTTCATATTCCAGCTTTCTAAAGTTTTCCTAGCATTTTTGGGGCAGTCATAAAAATGGCAGAGTAATGTGACAGGAAAAGATAAAATTTTGAAAATCAGATTTCAGTCTGAGAAAATCAATGGTTTGGTGTAAAACTGTACCTAGAGGTACAGAGTGGCAAGATTTGTTGTGGACATGTTTAAATTTACCATTGAAAATCTTCACTGTGGGTTAACATTTGCAGCACTTACACTTGAAAGAACACTTTTCAAAACCAAGTACAGTTAGAAGAATTTTGTGGGGTTTTTGTGTGTGTCTTTTTTTTGTTTGTTTTTTTGGGTTTTTTTTGTTTGTTGTTTTTTTTGTTTGTTTCTTTGAGGTTCCACTGTGTGTTCAGTATATTTCAGTGGCTCAAAATTAATTACATACACAGGATGTATGCTACCTTTGTGACCTCAAAGCTGCAGTTGTTGACTACTCTAACTGTTGACTATTTTCAAAGGAAAGTTCAAAAGCCACTGCCACCCAAGATTTCAGACATGTCAATGAAGGGCTCTCTGCACTTTTCCGTCTGTGGTCAGGTGAAGTAAAATCACAACAAAACCTTTAATTGCTGAGATGTGGTACCTCTGAGCCAAGGCATAAACTGTGAGACTGATGAGCCTCGATCTAAGTATATAGATAGGATTGATTTTTATAGCTGTCAGACCTGTGATTTGACTAGCTGCCCTCTGAGCTTCTTTGTTCTGGTTCAAACCCAAAGAACCAGGTACGAGAATTCTCTTTTGGCTAGTATGTTTCCGTAATTTTAAGATATGTGGATTAAAAATATTATTATCACTGACCCCAAAACCTTGATGTCCTTATGTCATAACCATTTTCATTCTGTGACGACCATGAGAGATTTATCATAGAATAAGTGCTATGACAGATGTCCTTTATTGATATTCAGCTCAAGGAGATGGTATTGGCTTCATACCAATTACAAACACCTCTGTCATATCAGATGCTACCAGTTTTGAGTTCCCAGTTGAATAAGATTTTACTATAATATTTAATAATAATAATTTATTATAATATTTATTTCATTTTCTATTACTAGTATTATCACTTTAAACCAAAGTTCTTATTACTTTTGCTGTCAGTGACTGGTTTTGCATTTCTTCTTATCTGGTCATAGTTCCACTTCTGCCACCTAAAGTCACCTGCATAACATCACCTAGATATGAACTAATAAAACTGAATGAGTCTGCTGGTAGCCTGAAACGATGGGCTTTAGCGGTGTGAAATACCTTATGCATGTAAATAAACTCCTAACACAATATTATCATTACTACTTATTTATCTCAACACTAAAAAATACTTCCATTTTAGTCAAAGGATGGAAAACAATGGCTCAGCTGGCACTGACATCTCATTTTTGATCAACAACTTAGGAGAAGTTGAACCATGAGTGGAGCATAGCACAGAATTAAACATTCTTTCCTTCTACCTACTGCAGCAACCTGTGAGTGTGGACCAGGTTCTCTGCAACACTGCACCAGCTAAACTGACCTTCGTCTACTTTGGAGTTAACAATCATGATGCCACAAAGACAAATAGGAAAGAAAAGCAAAAAAAAAAAAAAAAAAAAAAAAATTAAATGAGGGAGAAAATGTATGTTTAAGAGGGCTGTTTTAATGCCTTCTCACTGGAAAAGACAGAGGTTCGCTAAAAAGCAGGAAGATTTAAGTTCACGATGTGCCCCTTCTCCCCTTTCTCCCCTGAAAATAATTGGTGACCCCTGAATTTATACATTTTATCACAGCTAATACAGAAACCAAAGGAAAATAGATGTCCAATTTCTACAGCTATGTTTCTTCGCCACTGTCAGTTCTTGATGAATCAGATGAAGAGTGCTGTCTGCCTGTTTTGGATCTCTGAAGCAGAACACTTGCAGATGCTACATATCAGACTGTGTTCAATAAGCGAATATGCGTATGTTCTTTTTTACAATAATTGCATGCCAGGAACAACGATTTAAAACTTGCCTTTCTGTTTTCTGTAAAAGCAGTGGATGGGTCACATATAAGCATTAGAAATGCACCAGATTTCTGAAATAACATGCCTTTTATTGAGACTTGCTTCATGTTGATACTACAGAAGTGAAATGGTTAAATAATTTTGCCTTCTGTTGAAACAATATATAACCTCTTCATTATTATGCATAGCTTTCATGCATACTATTTGAAGATATAGTGATTTATCCAGCTGGTTTCTTATATAATCTTGAGGTATAAATTTATATAGTAGGAGTTTTAGTGTATTTATGATGCATAGTAAATTGTATTTAAAAAGTAACTTGTGCAATATATTATACAGTCTTGCTTTAGACTGTTCACTCAACAGATACACCGAAGCTTAAGAACTGATCCAGATTTTCTGTTCTGAACTTCAAAAATGAGTGAAAACATAAGACACTGCAAAATCCCTTATTTCCTTTACTGAGGATTTATGTTGTGAAACATTTTAGTTCTATATGGAAAAAAAGAGGTTTTCGGGTGCACAATAGCTGAAATTAGTGCTAAAATCTGAGAATGTCTACATAAGTTTTATGCGTAATAAAAAGAGTAGTAAAACAGGAGGAGAACTTGGATTCTATACATGAAACCAAAGAACTGCTAACCTAGGTGTGTGATTATTGCCCAAGTTGACCGCTTCAGCAACAAAACTATTTCTCTCAAAATCCCTGAAGAAGCTTTGAATGTGCATTGCTATCTTCTGGTGTTGTGATAGCCAATTGCTGGAATTACTCCGTCAGGCATAAGGCAATGTGTAAATTAACCCGACAACATGCTTGTGAAATCCTCCTAAAGCTGAAAAGCAGAAGGAGGAAAGGTAAAGGGTAAAAGTGGCTGCGTAGTGCACTGATGAGTACTCTGCCTTTTCAATGGCATCTGAACCCTACTCATGTTGGAATAGATGTTCTATTTTAAAACACTAAGTAAAAAACTGTGCACTCTCTGTCTTATTGTTTGCATTCTTTGACACTTGGCTGCAATTCATTAAGTTTCTCAGATGAGGTCACTTTTTAGCAAGACGGCAGATAGCTCCAAATTAATGCAAGCAATCAAAGCTCATAAAGAAATGTTATATTCTAAACGTTATACTGCTTCTGAGTGCACTTTTCGCGATAAAGTGATGGTAGTATGCTCCAAACTGTGAGACGAAAAACATTGCTGCACTCTCTGGATCACATGAGCTCGAGGAGTTAGCCTTTCTCTTGCTCTTGCCTTATAAAAACTGGAAGAACCTCTGTCAAGCACATGCTTTTTCATGGGCTGAAAGGCTATATTGCAGAACTCACTCCTAAGCCTCTTCCTTATTAATTTTTTTGGCCACCCACTTTCTAAAGGGACATGACAGATGTGTGAAGCTTTCTTTTCTTTGAGTCTCTGTATATGTTCTGGTTAAGTAGCCCTCAGCTTTTGCATTGTTGCCTTAGCTAGGTCATGAGTCAAAACCACAATCAATTAACATTTGCCTTTTTTATTATTGTTAAGAAATTCTTTCAGTTAATGATTAAAAAAAAATAAAAATGTGTGAACTATGGAGGTAACAAACCCAAGTATCATGCTGATTTGTGGATATCTTTGGGAATGTCATCTATGCATCCAGGACTTCCTCGAATACACACTGCATTTAAGGCACAAGATATTGGTATTTTGTAATTACGTTTGCTCCAGTTTTGTGGTAGAAAGCTAATCCTAGAAACCAGAAAAATATTTGAAAGGGCAGATTGAGAATAAGTAGGCTTTGTTCCTAGACTTGCTGCTTTATTTGAGGGTGACATCAAGTAATCGTTCATATCAGAGCTTTCAAAAGCAGCCCCTGATCCTGCAAACTCAATCAAAGAAATGTAGGAACTTATTTTCTTTACTGTAAGGGTGGTGAGGCACTGGAATGGGTTGCCCAGGGAAGCTGTGAATGCCATCGCTGGCGGCATTCGAGGGTGGGTTGGACAGAGCCTTGGGTGACATGGTTTAGTGTAAGGTGTCCCTGCCAGTGGAAGGGGGGTTGGAACTAGTTGACCTTAAGGTCCTTTCCAATCCTAACTATTCTATGATTCTGGAGATGTCCCTGCTTATTGCAGGGGGATTGGACTAGATGGCCTTCGAAGGTCCCTTCAAACCCAAAGTATTCTGTGATCCATACCTGCTGCTGAAGAAAACCTGCTGGTATGGTCAGAAATACTTACTTATATTTGGCTATATTTATACATATATTCTATGACCCTTCTCTAGAGCCCTGGTTAGAGGTCTGTGACTCTTACCTCTGAGCAGAGAAGTCTGTGAGGGCATGGAGATTGCCTTAATTTTCGGTGGGATGAGCATTTAAAGAGAATGGTGTGTATGGTTCCAGGCCTTTCCTCGAGCCTTGACAGCGTAAGGAATGGAAATAACAAAGTTGATTGTTTTGCATGGTGCTTTATCCCAGCTAGAGCCTCCAGCCTGTGCTTTCCTCGTGGTTGTCTCAACCCATCACAAGCTTCGACTCTTCCTGATTAATCTGAAAAAAAATCACACTTAGATCAATGATCACCCTGCATTGTCTGAAAAAAAACCCAGTGAATAAACCAAAATCCTTCATTTGGTATACAAAGGGTTTTGGAAACACACATAAGCTTCTCTGCATAGATTATACAGCTGTTTTATTTTAAGACATGCTTGGGAATAATTGTATATACAGGGTCATAGTGATTCTTAGGGTTCAAGAAGCTGATGGTCACAACTTATGCTGATAACATTTTTTAAGTACTTAAATTTTTTTTTGTAAATCAGGAATTAACAGTTTAGACTCTCAATAATCACATAAGTACTGTAACACAGGGGTTGAAAGTAGCAAGATAAGCAAGCTGTGTTGTCAGGTCCTTGCAGAAATGAGTTTACTGGGAGTCTTTTACCCCTCCTGAATAAATCCTGTTGACTAATTCTCCTGAAATATGAATCAACAAATGTTCTTCACATGGAGAACTTCCACCATAATAGACTCCTGATGGTTTATGGCTCAACTCTATTAGGAATTGTAGCTGGCCACAATTGTTTCTTTACACAGGAACATATATTTCAGTGTTGAAAATAAATATGGGCTCTTACTCAGTAGACCCGTAATGGTAAATGTCTAGAGCTTCCCTTTTCAAGGTTTTGCTTTGTTGTCCAGTGGGATCAACTTTTAAACTGTTTTTCCTGCAGAGCTCATACTGACTACTTACACAAGTTTTTTACTGTATTAAAAGAGCTAAATTGTTACTGGAATTTAAACCTGACAACCTCATCTCAAATACCTGTTCAAATTGCATTTGGATGAAAGGCTGTAACTTGAAATAAGTGATCAATGAAAGTTGCACAGATGTTCACAAGTTTTAGGAAACTTGGTGTCTGTATGACCCCCACCTTATTTTTCATTTAGCCGCAGAAACTTTATCACTCTCACTCAGCACATAATCTTTTCGTAGGCTGGAAAGTAGAGGAGGACAAAAAGGCATGAGGGTTAGCCCATTTCTAATTTTTCATGCGAGGCTTTCTGTTACGGTTATAGGGTCAGTTTAAATAGCTAGGACAGAGAGGCAGAGAGAGAAAAGGAAATCAGCAGCAAGGATTAAAAAAGCTGAAAAAAGAAAAAAGGAAGGTGTAAACTTGTTACTGAGAGAAAACTACCTGTGGAAGAATAATATAGCAGCTTGCGATGAAAGGTTGGTTGGTCAGCTAGTAGGGCCTATTTGAGTTTACTGATCTAGATTCATATTATGGCTCTTTCTTTGCTTCTGCTTTTGGAATTGAAAGGGTCAGATTTGTATGGTTAGTAATCTGATTTGCACCAGTAAGATACTCATGAAATGCTTTGTTCCTATTCTTTGTCCTCATAGAATACCTTAATTTTGTTTCTCTATATCATCAAACACTACGAAGTGATAAAACTGCCTTCTAGAAACATGGGTCTTTAGACTAAAATTTTTATACTTGCTGCCACATCAGTAAAATGATTCATTGCCTTTCCTCACACAAACATATAGAAGTGGTGGTAAAATATTTAAAGGGTGGACCCTGTAAATCAGTTAGATGGAAAGAGGAAATCATAGAATCACATAATGGTTTGGGATGCAGGAGATATTAAACACCATCCAGTTCCAACATCCATGCCATGGGCAGGGACACCTTCCTCCAGACCATGCTGCTCCAACCCCATCCAGCCTGGCCTTGAACGCCACTAGGAGTGGGGCAGCCACAGCTGCTCTGGCCAACCTGTGCCAGTGCCTCACCACTCCCACAGGGAAGAATTTTTATGTTAAATGTAGTCTAAATCTACTCTTTCCATTTAAAGCCATGATAATGTACTACTACTTATTATTATTTACTTTATATTATATTTATATTTAGTTTATATTATAATTGCAATATAAGTAGTACACAACTATCTACAGAAAGGAAAAAAATAAACTCCAAAGAAGCTGCTCATTCATAAGATACTGGTATTTATATGAAAAGAAAAGCAAACAAAACACAAAAATAATAAGATAGTTCCTCTGCCTCCCCCTTTTTAGCCTACAGCCACAGAATGTGATGGGTTGCAATTTAAAGGCAATTGACAAAGTTGACAGCATTTAAGGGCATACCCAGTTGCTGGCTATTTGCATGTACAATGCTTGGCATGTGAGGAGTCTGGTGCAGTAATGCTCTTCTGCAAATAGTAGAGGATAACAGTGAATACAATTGGCTGCATTATTGCTATTGTTGTGTGTACACTAGATGCGAAACAGCAGAATGGAAGCAACAGAAGACCAAGCAGACGAGAATAAGGAAAGTCCATCATTTGTGCTTTTTAGTTTGGAGATTTCTATGGTGAAAACATGTGGGCACAAACAAACTTGACAGTTTAAGTAACCATTTCTCTGACTTTTGAGCCCAAAACAATAGTCTGTAGCATTAACTTTTGATATCTCATATATAATTAAGTTGGGAGTACTTTCCTTCCAAAATAAGCATTAATTTAAATTTCTCCTGCAAGCCCATCATTCATGTTTTCAAATCAAAGGATGTTAGGGCTACTATCTTGCTGCTCCTTAATCATTTATCAGTATTATAAGTGGCTCACTGTACAATGATTCCCTTCTTTTGCTACTTCTGTATTTTCAAAATGAAATAATTATTTTTATTTGTCTGTGAACGCTAGAGAACATTTTGCTTGTTCTTATTTATACCAGCCCAATGTAAGAGGTTATGCTGCACTAGACTTAGAATGCTCGACAATAAGAGATTAGACTTTTTCTAATAAATATTGAGTAGATAACAAAATCATCATTCAGTTTTCCTAAGAGTTATTATATTGACTTCACAAAAGTCAAATTAAATTGAGCCATGAATACACACCCTGGGATAGATTTTCAATACTCAAACATCAGCATTGTATAGAGAAATATTTTATAACACCTGGGGTATTTCCTAGTAAATAGAAGAATGAATAAAATAGGGGAAAATAAGGAAGAAATAGTGTACAGATGGTTAAATAAATTGTGGGGATTTTATTTTAGTTAAGTACTATACATCACTGTACATCACTGTGGTTAGGGTGATCCATTTCTTCAACCTATTTTTATCTGCAGCCATGTATCTGATTAGGACCGAAATGATGAACTCACTTCTACTAAAAGAATATTTAGCACCCAGCTAAAACTTTTTCTTTTCTTCTCTGTTAACTCTCTCCTCTTCTCTGTTTTCAGCTGCTGCTACCGTGAAGGTTACTGTAAGGATTCCACAACGTGGTCACCATGGGACATAAGAGTTGTATACAAGAACTTGTGAGAAATGGAAATAAAATCTGCAGCCTAGCTGATTCATGCTGCTACAGCTAAAGCAGTGTTAGCCAAGGTAGGAAATATTATGGAGCCTCTCCTGTAAGTTATATATGTGAGACTATATACATATACACATACACACACACACATATACACATAAAATAAATGAGGCCATTTTTAATGCACTAGCTCTTTTTTGTCTGCATTTGCTGTATTTGAATGTCATTGCTTGGTTTAACTGCAATATCGAAGCCTACCATTCAGTCATCAGTGTTATCTTCATGTGGGAGATGACACTGAGCTAGGGGCCTCCTCTTGCTTTTAAATGCATTAGAGATGGAGAATGAACCAAAACTTCTCAGTCTCCATTGTCTCTGATCTGTATTTGAGAGCTATCACAACACACAGGCATTGTGGTATCTCTCAAAGAGTACTCAAAGAAATACACAGCAACTCCTCAAATGACTTTTCCATCCTATCAAAATCACACATCCTCAGAAAAACAAGCAAACAAAAAGAACAAACATCCCCACTTCTTCCTAGCAAACAGAGATTGCTGTGGTGGCTAATTTGTGGCAATTAAACACTAATAAAGTGTGTCCACTTCCCATCCTCCTTTAAGACTCAATAAGCAAAGTCTTGAATAACAATACCCCGTCTGAGAACCCACACATCTTGCAACTTATCTGATTGACACTTTTGCCTTTATTGGAGAACATTAACTCAATTTTCAGTCTCTACATTATATCAGCAACACCTTGATCAATGGATTTAAGAGAAATCTTAAAAAGATTTTTCTAGTTAAATTATTTATTGATTTAATTCCCATTAAGAGGTAACCCCGATTTATTCCAGTTGCACCTAACATCCTCTCTCCTTATGACAAATTCCATCTGTATAAACACACCAGTGTAAGAGAAACAACACACAGAGGGCTAGAGATGTTAAATAAAGTGTAAAAGGAAATGTTTCAGGTGGGTTTTATCTTGATGAACTTTACAGCCAATCTTGGTCTCTCAAGACAGACACTCCATGCCAGCCAAATGTTTCATGGCTGAACTTTGTTTCTGTAAAAGAGGTTTTTTATGGTCAGCTTTTTTTATGCATACATACCCTCATATTATTTATTTCACCTTTCAGTAAATTGTTGTCACTATGCAGCTCAGTCTTAAGATCATTTTTACTTTTCAGAAACAAGGCTTTCCATTTTTCCTGAAGAAGCATCATGTATCTGATCCTACTTCATATCTCAAAGAAGAGAGGAGAAAAGTCTCAAACACCCAGTCTTTGTGGCAAATAAGAATCATAAATCTTGTAAAAAACCTTATCAGCATAGAATAATATTTAATAAAACCTCCTGTCTACCATAACCTAATACAGTCCTGAGTAGAAAAAGGTGCATGACTTTCAGATAGGCCAGGTTTCTAAATATATGGGTTGTAGATGCTGTCTTGGGGCAGATGGCTGTGAAGACCAGTGAGAAAATCTCACATTCAGGGTATAACAGTTGGCAGGGGTTTAGTTTAGTATAACAGGTTTTCTGATGTTATGAGAAAATGTGGATTTTATATCAAAACAATTTGCATTATTACTCTATACTGTGATTGTTTTTTTTTACTTTTTTTTTCAGGAACATCTCTGTTCAAGAATTTAGACAAAAAATTTTCAAGGTAGCAGATGTTTTTCTTTCCAAGAAGCTCATGCTGCACCTTTCTATTAGTGAACAGCATGACAAACACAGTTTCAAAATTTCACAGGTATGGAAATGTTGCTGTTCTCTTGTAATTTTGAGTCCTTGAGAGCCTTAACTTGTATTATGAATCATGGCAACTTCTCTTGAGACAGTCTACTTCTGATGGTGAATTAAAAATTGGTTTTAAGTCACTCTGCTCCTGCCTAAGCTCAAGAAGATTCTCACAAAAAATAGTGAACTCTTGAAAAGAGTAGAGTAAGAAATGAAGAAAAGTCAGGAAACCAAGGCAGCACACTTCCTACTTCTTTGTGTAATTCTTTGACATAGCTATCTCTTTTGGCATCATGTACCAACATAAGAAAATGATGATTTTTAGTGTAAAATATTTTTTGTAGAAATAGTTTTTCATATTTGGCATTCATGAATTATTTGGCATCTACCTGCAAGACCTAGAACTGAATTTATTGTGACAATTTTTTTCCACACAACTTGAGTTTTTGGAGTTTTGGATATTTTTATTACTTTTTGAATTTCAGGCCTTAAATAAATGTGAATGAGTCTATGAAAAAAATTCCATTCACTTGCATTCAGCCTTTTTCTGAATAATTTCATAACCAGAGATCCATCAGTCTGCAGTAAATATTGACAAAAACCAACTTTAAAATCAAAACTGCTAATTGTCTATCAAACTGTGAAATTAGAAGCATTGTGTTGGAATGGAAGTGTCCAGGTAATTTTTGTAATTAACTGTGCAGATCTTTACCATAAACTTTCGTGTAATGAGCTGTACACCAAGAAGAAAATAAAAGGTAATTCTGAGCAAGGCTGAGATATCAAAGACAGCTGATGTGTTTTCAATAAACCGAGTAATGTATGTTCATTACACATGTCCAGTTCCCATGCTTACCATCAAAGTGTAACTTACATGAGAAAAGGCAGTATTGCAAAACTTAACCTTACTTTTCTAATGACCTTCTTATACATCTTTTTCACTCTCTCTCTTATAAGCATTGAAGTCTATTGATGGATATAGATGCTAAAGAGATGTTAACCACTAACAATCTTATTTTTGTGGATGACTCCGAATTCCTGATACTAAATAAGGAATCATCAAACAAAAGGACAAGGGCAGATTTTCTTTCTTACATTTTCCTATGGAGAAAACACAAGAAAAAGGTGGAAAGATAAATTTCTTGAAAGTCATGTACAAGACCATGATTCAAATGCTTTTGAGATGACGAAACTGACTCTTTGTCTTTAGTACAAACATTTGCTTTCTCAGAGCTGTTGAATGCTCATTTTTTCTCACTAACCTCAGTAGGAGCTGAGAGAATCAAGGCCCTTTCAAGCTCAATGCCATAAGAATACAATCATACCCTCTAGAGGAATGGAAAGCAACATGCATACCTACACTACTATTGTGTATTTTTATGACTAGTGTCAGCTTTATTCTGAATAGATACTTCTTTTAATTTCTCAATGAAAATAATTACTAATTGTAATCCAAAAAAATAGTATTACACTAAATATACCCCCTTCCTCTTCTTGATTTGCTAAAAATTGTAGAGAGTTTTGCACTGGACGTACCAGATGGTGATTTTCTAAACTACCCTGCACTCCTTTACTCTTTCAGCATTTAATTAATTCCTTTTTGATGGGCTTAGATCTCTTGTTATCACTCAAACCCCCTATATGATCAGCCTAGACTTCTCAGATTGGTATCCCGCCTTCCTGTGGAAAAATAACCTACACTTCAAAATTATAGCTTTTTTAACTCCAAACTCTATTACCTTTCCCACTGATATTTTTCTTAACCTCTGGAGTGATTTCTCTTGAGATGTGTGAAACTGCACAATCACAGCCCACATAAAGCCAGAGGCACACTTTTTATAAGAAAATACTATCTGATTTTTCAATCTTCTCCATCTTTTGATATCTCCCATTCTTCCTGCTATGTAATTTTTGTGCTTTACATGTTCTGCAGAGCACTTAAATACATTTTACGCAACTGGGTCTGAATTCTTCTTGTCCAGCATGGGTAAAAGATAAGATTTCCCCACAGACATATGCTCCTGCAGAGGTGCTAACGAGAATTTCATTGAGGTTATAAGTCCTTGCTGGTTTCCTACATTAACATTAACTTCTGCTTGACAAAGGTTGGGTCCACTGGCAGCAGCAGAATTACCTGGCTAAGGATTGCCTCTTCAAGGATGATTTAAAAGTTACAACACTATAAAGCACATGTGAAAATTCATCTGGAGTTCAAGCCTGGCAATCTGGAGATACAGCTCTTCTGCACCACTTTTATTTCTCCCTCCACAGGCATATTATCAACTCAGACACGACCTCGCATAGTCTTTGAATTCACATCAATTGTATACTGCTCTGATGTTCCCTGGTATTAATAGGACTAAGGAAGAATGTTACTAGGTGTGCTCTTGCAATATTGACCAATGCCCTTAATGCTAAACAGAGAAGAAAAGATTATGTGAGCCCACGTTTGACTGGATGAAGCTATACAGTTTAAAAAGAAAAAAAGAGAAAGCCTAAGGATGTGGCGAGGCTGAACACTAACATTAATAGTCTTTGTACAACGTTGGATATATCCCAGATGGAGAATGTTTTGCTGAAGCTATGACAGTAGGTATACACCTCTATTTTTCAAAAATAGGGCAAAGAGAGAAAGGAAAGCATTCTGTGAAAGACCAGTGTACAGATAAATAACCTGTGAAAAAATGGTTTGTTGTTCATAAGAAAACACAACACATTTCTCTACCTGTATGCTATTTCTCAAATGCATTTCAACAAAATTGGTAAATGTTGAGGTGAATCGAGAGAACATTTATTCAGCTGGTGACTATGAGTACCACTGAGACTGTAACTTAGGAGTCTGTGACTTATTTATTGCAATAAAACAGCAGCAAAGAAAGCATCGTATGTCATGTTTAGGAGGGAAAGGGACTGAAGTCAGGGTGACATGGTATGCACAAACAAAATGCTGCTTATTTAGCTGTGATATTCTGTCCAATTTATGATTATGTTGTTATTATATATTTGATTATAGTATAACCCTTGAATTATACTCAAGTTTTCTATACAAGTTTCCTTGACACCTCAAAGTAATGGAGACACCAGGAATTTCTGCAGAACTGTAAACCTGTGCTTTCTATGAGAAAGCAGTGCATGAAAACACTGGTTTTGATTTTAACTCCTACATCTGGACAGACAATGACTAATATAGTAGATGTGGTTTCTTAAGCTTCAGTATGATTGGATGCACAAGAAACACATAATTCAGCTCTCTTTTGTGTTGGACTCAAATTAATAAGTAATTTTTACAATAGCATCCTGAAATCTTGTCAGTAGCAAAAATCTGATGAGTTTTGGAAAAGATTTCATCGCTGGTCTGCCTAGCTTCAGCAAGAATCAATGGCTGACACTAATTAAGTATTGAGGATGTCTTTGCACAAGTATTTTGCACGTCAGTTGAGGTACAATTAATGCTAGTCCCATTTTCATTTTTCCCCTTGTCCAGAGATAGGAAATAAGGTGCAGCAACCTGACTCTTTAGTCCGTCCTGCCTATTGCTGCCACATATAATGGGTGCATTGGAGAAAGCTCAACTGGTGTTTAATGTAACTTATGATTACAAAGCTTTCTAAATAAGACAGGTATTACAGGTTTTCAGCTTCACTCCAGCAATGATGGTGCTTCTCAGGTGGAACAGGAACATTTATGGCTGCCCATTTATAGCCTGATACGTGGGTTTTCTCATCTCTTTTTTTACTATCTTGGAGTGTTTCAGGATTTCAGGATTAGGATAGGCTAAAAGGGTCTGAGTCAATGTCTTCGTGGAAGATAACTGACAATCTCAGGCGTGCTGCTAAATATCGAAGGATGCTGTAGACCTCTGTCAGGTCTCCCATCCCAGTGTGGCAGAGGGAAGCTGGTCAAGGCAGTGACTTCAACCTGGAGACCTTATGTGACAGGTTTGGAAAAAACAGACATTTCTGTTGGGATGAGCTTCCTTTTCCAACCCAGCAGGACCACAGTGACCACTGGGAAATGCATGGGAAGAAAATTTCTAGATAGTAAGATATGTCTTTTGGGTGCCTTCACTAAAATTAAACTTCAAAATGCTGTCTTACTGTGGTGCCTGTATTTCATGTTTGTATCTGCATCCATTTTAGTTTAAAATAGAGGTCATGGTTTCCTAAAAAGCATTTGAACAAGGAGCTATGTAAGGATTATATTTTTTCATATAATATTATCCATATGAGAGAGATCTGCAGTTTTCAGCTCAAACCCCATATAAAAGTTAAACCTGTGCCCTAAATTTCAGCTCAGTGCAAAGATGGATGTCAGGATTTGTAATGGCTAACACAAGCCATTGTTAACTATGTACACCTCCACAATGTCCTATGTTGGCTATGCAACTGTAGAAATACACTTAAAGCAGTAATCTGTCCTTTTAGCTAATAACATCAAAATGAGACCTTTTTCTTCACTTTGCCTGGACCTCTAACCTTTAAAGGTGAGTTAGACAGCTGCAGAAAACCTGATCTCATTTTCTGCCCCTGGCAAGATTTTTTCAAGTTCATCTTCTTTTTTTTCCCTTCTCTCAAAATCTGATGAAAAATGAAATGTCATGAAAACAGGCTCTGAGGCTAAAAAAACTCTGTCTCTGTGACAGATGTCAGTTTGAAAGGTTTCAGGTCACCTGTCAGAAGTATGTCAGTATGATCCATACAAACATCTACTCAACCTCTAACACTAACATTGAGTTCTGCTTTTTAAAATACCCCTTGAAAAAAAATCAAATGATTTCAAGTCACTGCCTTTTCCCCTTTCTTTTAACTCTGATTAA
This sequence comes from Psilopsiagon aymara, assembly GCA_024733675.1. Classification (NCBI taxonomy): domain Eukaryota; kingdom Metazoa; phylum Chordata; class Aves; order Psittaciformes; family Psittacidae; genus Psilopsiagon; species Psilopsiagon aymara. Next base: position 38,891 of record JANRGW010006285.1, read on the forward strand.
TGAGCCAAACTCTTAGGCAGCAAAAAAAAAAAAAAAAAAAAAAAAAAAGGGGGGGGGGGGGGGGTGGGGGTGGAAAGAAAAAAAG
>JANRGW010006286.1:0-24241 GCA_024733675.1 Psilopsiagon aymara
GATAACTGGGTAGCCAATTAAGAACTGCCAACCTGGCAATAATTCTGTATATAAACCGAGCGCTTGCACAATAAAGTGGGGCGTTGCTTGATAACTCGTATCGAGTCGTTCATGCCAGCGCCTCCCTCCCGCACCCAAGTATACTACATCTCTGTTGGTAGAAATCATGCTGCAAAGGAGAAGGCCTGTTTCTCCATTCCTAGCAGTGTCAGTCACTCTCTTCTCTGCAAAATGAGTGGCATGAGTGAGCTAATACTGGATGAGAGTTAAACTCATTCTTGAGGGTATAAATTTACATGCATCAATGTAAATGTATCAGTTCAGGGGCACTGCAAATGGTGCAGACCTACAAAATCAGCTATGTTGGTTGATGCACACGTTCTATACAGAAGATACCGCACAAGAGCAAAACTACATCACAGCCATTATCTAAAGAAATTTTGCCAGCAAAATAAATACATGCTTACACACACACACGTGTATGCAGTCTGTAGCACAACAGAACAATTTTTCCTCCAAGTATTCCCAGAAGGGTTAAGCTAAACAACTTTTCAGCATGGACAAGCCCTAAATAAGGAACACCTCTTCAGGAAGATGCCAGGCTACAATATTGGCATGCCACTAAGGAAGGTGGCAATCCTGCTCATCGAACTGTGCAATTAAGATAATGACACTTTCTATTTCCACTTCGTACAATACTTCAAGATCCTCAGATGAAAGCTCTGTAGCAGCATGAAGCATTTCTACCTTCATTAATGAAGCAGATGGCATGTAGCACACTGGTTTGTGGTACACTTTGTGAACACTGTAGTCATCACTGTTATGATTAGTTAAGAGTTTTCTCCTGCTCTGCTGCAAGCTCTGCAGTTTGACAGCATTTGGTAAGGACTGGCATTTCCATAGGGGCAATTGTATCTTGGTGGCACATCCTTATGCTGCTTCCATCACTGCCATAGCTGTGTAACTACATTTTAAAAGTATTGTGCATATGTGTTTGAAATAACACACAAAGCTATACATCAAGCAATGAAGACTATAGGAGATTATGAGAGAACATCTTGTCCATTGCTCTGCACTGACCCAGATCAAATACTCACAAGCATTTCCCATCCAGTTAGGCTTAATCATTTTTAAAGACTTTCAGTGACAGAAGCCCATGTCTTCCTCAGGAAGTGTTATTTTGTACTAAATATGAGTTTTTCTAATATCCAACCTTGACTTCCCTTGGTGAAATATATACCTGTTATTTCTAGTCTTCTTTTGCAAAGAATTTTTCCCATTCATGGCCCTTACTCTTTGCAGCTATCTTTGTAAACTTGAAGGCTATTGTATCAGGTACATTGTATTTTTCTTTTCGCCCAGAAAGACGCAAAGCTCTATGTATCTCTGAGTTTCCTCCATCTTTCTGCTGCAAGCATGTGGCTGAAGAAAAGGAACACTGGAAAAGAAAACCCAAAAAAATCAGGCACAGGACCTATCTCTCAAAGTAATTGCTGTTCAGCAGACCAAGGCTAGAAAACAAGCATAAATGTGTTCTAATTATATCAGCCCCTGAATTGTGTTTTGGGTTATTCACATGAATGGGAATTACGTGCTTCTGCCTTTGCCAGTGAGAACAAAGCACCTTGAACCAGACATGGATATATCTAGCTGAATAAGAGTAAATATATGACTGATACTGACAGTGTGACAACGCACAAATAAGCACAAAAAGAAGATTCAAAACAAATTTTAGCAACTCTTGCAAACATCTTCACATTCAAGAATAAGGGCCAGCCGCACTTGCCTCACAGCACAGGAATCTTTTTGCACCTTAGAACACCCATGACCTGTAATTAATTTCTAAATCATAGAGATCTACATTTAAGCAGTTCTTAGAAAGCAAGTAATTTACTTACAGGAATGTTATCTGTATTTGTAATTCAAGTTCTCCAGTTGGAATTATTACTTCTGTCCTAGAAGAAAAGAAGCCATATCTAAGACAGAAGAAAAGTGGCAGGACTTGGCTCACTCCATGTTTTACTGGATAATAATTCCTACAGAGGAAATTAATTGCTAGGCTGAATCAGGCAATAAGTGTGCTATGCCTATATCTTGTCCCTGACAGGTACCAACAACAGCTGCCACAAATCCTCATGGAGTTACACAGTAGTGTTCCTACAGATGATTTTTTTTGCCACAAGCAAGGCACTTAAAATTCATTAACATCTTGAAGCAGAAGGCCTCAGATCTTCATTATTTTACTTTATCCCAGATGAATGTCTGTAGTGCAACTACAGGAGTGGAATCCTCCCCAGTCAAATCCAGTACCTCAATAATAATGTCCAGAAGTAGTGAGTTTCACAGTCTCACAAGCCAAAAAGGGGAGGGGAAGGGGGAGGAGGGAGAAGTACATTCATATACATTTCCACATTTTCTTCCTTTAGTTTTGTTTCTGGAATAACAATGAAAGGTGCAAATTATCCCTTTAAAAAATTCCTTACTTTATATACTCTAATTTTTCATTACAATCTAATTGATGAACTCCTAAGGTTTCTACTGTTTTTCTAAGATATTTTTCATCTTAAAACCAAACCTGTGTAAAAAGCTACCCTCCACATCTTGTGGGTAATTTCCTTGAATGATTTAACTAAGTACCAAGACCTCAGAAAATTCCGTATCTTCTAGCTAAGCACAGATTGACTTAAACAAAGGAATTCCTTATTCAACTTATTTGTTCTAAAATATTTAGGAAACAGAATTTTTTTACGGTCTATGGATAGGCAACTCCAGCTCTTAACCGCTGGACAGCTTGTCTCAATGTTAAGCCTAAATTTCCCCTATTGCAATTCAAATCCATCGTGATTTGCCCTCTTACTATGCAAACAATTCCTCAAAAAAAAGATTGCCTTACACATGCTTACCTTAAATGCTTTGCCACTGAGTGGTTTAAAATGACCTCTAGAAGTCGGGAGCACTACAGAGCAATTTCTGTTCACACAGCCACAGTATCCACAAGTGCAGTGCTTGCAGCAAAGCAATGGAAGCAGATTTAAATGCGCCACAACCTGACCTCCGTCCAAGTACAACTCTGGACCAGGTCAGTCTTCCTAGATGACCTCCTGAGATCCACACCCTCTGGATGCTGTATTTGCAAGGGCCAAACCCGGGATCTTCAGGGCTCTTCGGTGGAAAGCCAGGCTCAGTCATCAACCTGAGCAGTGAAACAGTTACAAAATTTATGTGAGTCTGCCCTCCTTTGTGACCAAGTACATCCTACTTGCCTGGACTGTTTTCAACATATGCTTGTATTTAGTGAAAAGAGCAGAATTGTTGGGCAAAATAATCTCAGTTTAAGGCAAAAATAGTTCATTCAAGGCAATGTCAAAAAGGCTCATATCTATTTTAAGCTTTCCTGCTTTCCTTCTTTTCAACTCCTCCTTGTTTTCTTAAATGAATGAATCAAAGTGTCAATGAGAAGTTGCTTAGGATTAGGAAAAGATAGCATCTTCTTTCAAGAAACAACATGTTCCTTAGAGAATATAAAAGAAAGTACTTCGACTTTCTCAGAAAGTTTTGTTCAGAAATAAAAAGGAATGACAAAATAGTCACTAAATCAGTGGAAGATCTTTTGTCATCAAACATTCAGGCACAACACTTAGCAGAAAATAAAACATGTCACAAGAAGAAAGCCTGCCAAGCTTCCATATTGTAGCTCAGGCTACCTGTTTGAGCTAAACAGGCATGACACTTTGCTTTTGAAGACCTAAACCACCATGCAACACGACAAACAGACCACAAAATAAGCATCACTTACCAGCCACACCACTGTTGTTTTGGATTTTTTTGATTACTCCACAAAGGCTTTAGAGTCATCTTTATCTCCCACATGAAGTAGATATTTCTTAAAGAATATTCATACCATTGTACAAATCAAAGCAAGGATACCCAAATGCAACAGTGTTTTAAACTCTGCTATATTATTATTTCTGTATGAACATATACTTAAGAGTTATTGGTAAGTTTATAAGAGAGATCAGCACAGACCAGAACAGGAAAAAATCTGAGACTAGGCTGTCCTCCTGGGAAACTCTGACAGTCTCTATAAGAAAGTAATTATAGTACACTACGATATTGTTAATTTGTCAACATATTCCAAATAGAAGTGAGACACTGTCAAACATCTGACAAGGCCTTTACAATTACAAAGCTCCTTAAATATTAATGCGAATTGAATGGGTCATTTTATTTTTTGGTTCAGTAATATGTTACATTTTATTTCTCTGAGAGTACTCAAATATGGAAACAGGAGCAGGATATACTTTTATATCAGTAAAGCACCAGAGAGAGCAATATGAAGAATAAATTGAAACCCAAATCTCATACACAAATTATTATTAACATTAATTTCCACATATTACAAAGCAGCTTCTTTGCATGTATGACACTGCCTTTTGCACCCAAACATGATTTTAATTAAGATCTAACTTATTCATGACTGTAATTCAGATCTAACTGCTAGTCTAGTCAAATGAGCGTAATTATTTCCTGAGGGCACATCTAAGAGAACTAGGTTTTCCTTTTCATCCCTATATTTAGGCAAACACAATAGATGCTGGAAGATCAGTCTGAAAAACTGGGAATTTAAAGAGCTTTATAGACCTGTGGGGAAATTCTAAACAAACAAAAAAATTATTAAATAGGAATTTCATAAAGGCTCATTTAGTTTAATTTATTCTTGCAGACTACACAATAGGAGTGAGACAATGGAGATTATTAACCAACATAAAGCTTATACATTTTTAAAAATTATTTCCTTGTTTATTAAGAAATAGATCCATAGAAGTTGGCTTAGCCCATCCATACATTACTTTAAAAGGGATAAATGAGGTGGATATTCATTTTTGCCCTCTTCCTGCAGAGACTACAAACAAACCAGTCTCCCACATAAGCTGACACTATAATAACCAAGTTAGAAGTCCTATCAAATACTCTATATTTATCAAGCATTTAATCACCCTGGTGTCCCAACCTATAGCATACTCTGCCCAGAAGGCAAAATAATGAAGACAAATCCATCCAAATGATCTGTTTTTTATTCTAGTATATCATACAAACCCTACAACAGCTTTGCTTTCTATCCACCACCTGATCCTCACCCACTGTGAAGCACCTTTGTCTCTTATCCACAAGGCACTAACTTCACCCTCCCTTGGAGAACCACTCCTCACTCAGTCCCTCTGTCATGAATGGAAGCTAACGGAAACTGCCTTTACAGCTGGGACCACCTTGTTTACCAGCTGCTCCATTTTCAAAACAGATTCTAAGGCAGATTGCAAGGAATTGCTGCTCAGGCACAGCTTAAGACTTCATGCGCTCTTGCCATGACACTGTGCGTTGTGACCCACCAGATCAAAGATCACATTTTTGTTGTTGCATCCTGAAACTGTCCTCTGCATTGGTCATTGGCTATGTCTGAAATGCAAGGTGAAGCATGAGATTTCCACACACTGAACCCTGGTGACTGGTGCTCTGATTTTCACAACTGACTTTTAACCTATCTGTATCAGGAACTCAATGTGGTGCTTGAGGTCTCCATGCTGTGCTTGAGAAATGCCAAGCTCAAGAGTGCTTCTGGTAGAAAAGATATCACATGCCCACACCAATTCACCCTCTGGTCTGACCAGAGGACTGAGCACTAAGGCACTGAATATTTTGCTGGTCTTACCAGAGGTAAAGCAACTTCTTAGTGCAGGCACTACCACATGCGGTTAGCCAACTTTGATCTACAGGATGATTGCCCCTGGGCATCATTATGTAAATAACAGTGACTATTTTTCTTTTTATATTCAATGCAGAAGAAACTTGATGTTTCCCAAGAATAAATCCACCAGTTTAGGTCCCAAAGTTCAGTGACAGAGAAGCATTGCTTTTCAGAAACACACACATGTTCTTAATACTCATCTGAAGCAAACAGGGCTTGGTACATGCCTAATTTAAACCATATGGTAGCTGCCTGCCTGAACTAAGACTTGTCTTAGCATCTGCAAGCACAACTTATTTTGAAATGATTGCCAAAGAGAAAAATAAATAAATAAATAAAACAAATACAGACAATTTCACAAGGAAAGGGGAAAGTAGAACTCACAATGATGGCAGCTAATGCATGAGACTCATAAGGATATACTCAACTTATGTGGTGCCTTTCTGGAAGTCACTATTAGATGGCTGTTATATGAACTTGGATCACGTCTGACAAAAGTTAGAGAGGTTCTTTGTTATTAAATTGTTATTTCAGGATACATACATACAGAAAAAAGAAAAAGCCAACAACTTTTTAGCCAGTATTTTGGAGTGAACTCCATTAACCAGGTCATAAAAATAAGGGTTTGATTCTCACCACACTTTTCCACTTCTGTGTTTCCACCATTTTCATCTCTGTATTGAAAAAGACAATCAAACTCTCAAGAGAGTAATCATTGCTTCAGTTGTTTGCCTTTCGTCACAAGGTCTTTGTTAAGAATAAGTGTGACAGGTATTCAGTCAGTCAGGAACATAAGGCTGTTATTTTGATCTCAATCCCAACCCAGAAAAGAGAACTCAAAGTTTAAGAGGAAGATGTAAGGCTTGCTTCATTTCCAGAGGCATTTCTGAATTTTTACATCCCACACAACCCTACCAAGAAAAGACAATTACACTTTAGGGGGAGGTAACCGGATTGTACTTGGTAAATAGCTTTTGACTCAGTAAGGTTTTAAGGTGATGTACTGCCTCAAATGACAGAAATATGTTGGGTGTTTTTCTAAGGAATATACTGAACAAACCATATATGAAGTTCTTCATTGTAATTGACTGTACACACTGCTAAAGAAAAGGTACATCTGAAATAAAACCAAGAGGCCAAGAGATCAAAGTGCCACTTATATTGCCACCTGCAACAATTTTCAGATGAAGCTGTACTCCACACATTTACTGGGGCTGTGTGATGAATGTAATGTTCAGCAGACACTTGTGTACATAGTAAAAGTGGTACACTGCTTGAACAGCTTGTGCGAGCTGCATAAAGAAAGACAATGGAGAGTAAAAAATCTGAGAAGAAATAAAAACTTATTAGATTATCTATTTCATCCACTTACCACTGTAAGAATTCACTCCACAATAATTTCGTATCGTTTATTCCAGTCTAGTTTAAAAATGCCTGGGGTGAAGAAGCTTCCCCTGGGATATTATTCACAGCTTGATAGACCTCAGTATGAGGAAGCATTTCCTAATACAAAGCACTCATATTTCCCTTTGAAATGTCATCACATTACTCCTGGGCACCAACCCTAAATCAATATTTCTTTTCATTCTCCTATTTGTCACCTTCAAGTTTCAGCAACCCACCCCTCCTGGTCCCATTTAACAATCCCCTAATATGCAGCAGTTTTAATTCCAGCATATATCGACTCTCCATTACTTGTGCCTTTTCCCCTAGATCGTTCATAACCTTTAGCCAAGTGCAGAGCAAGAGGGGTTCTGAACTGCAGCACTGCACTGCTTCTCAGGCACAAAAGCCATCTCTGCTGGGGTCAGGGTTCTGCACCTTGTCAATATATTCTGCTCCTTTGAATGATGTGAAATGCAAGGGTATAAACATAAATATTTGTAAATATTTGACTGCAGATGCATTTAAAAATGGGTTTATAGGCCATATGGCAACTAAGGGAGTTAAAGAACAGTACAATTATGAATGAAATGCACTTTTTCTTTGCTGCATTTTGCTTCAAGACTGGCAGGTGGCAGTGCATCCTTAGGAATGAGCTATGAAAAGTAGCCTCTGCAGTTGCTGCTTATCATTTCTAGGATCATAGAATAGTTAGGTTTGCAAAGGACCTTAAGTTCATCTAGTTCCAACCCCTCTGCCACGGGCAGGGGTTGGTCTCCTTTTCTTTTCCCTTTTACTTAACATTTCTTCCTTTTCATATTTTTATTTTTCTTCCTGAGCTCAAATATTTTTTCATGTTACTTCATTCATTTATGGAAAACAATTTAGTAGAAAAAAAAAAGCATTTCACATCCTGACTCTGTGTGTTCAGGTACAATGACATTTTTTGGTTTATTTCTAAAGATGCTCTCTCCTCACAGGCATTTGAAAAAGTTAACCTGCAAGGTCAGTAAGAAAAACACTGAAATGGATCAAGCTATTTTGGACAAAACCTGAAAGGAGAGGGAAATCTGAACTATCTCACTGATGAAAAGGATATCAGCCACTTAGCTCAGTCTGCCAGGGAAATATGCATTGCCGGTCTTTGATAAGAGTAAAAACTTATCTGGTTTCTCCAGGAAGCCTGGATGAGATTGAATATGCTGCAGGAGAGGAGAAAAACAACCCCAATATGGTTAATGTTTTGATTCACCTCAGGCAAAGAAGGCAGTCTCTATTTCAAGCAACGGTAGACAGTTTGTTAGGGAGGATGATGGGGTATCCTGGCAGCATCTCCTGAAGCAAAGAGCACTTCCATGCACTGTGGGCTCCAAGGAACCTTTCTGGCTTTGCTCTTGTGCCCAGTGCTGGGTGGTGGGATAAGGAAGAAGAGCTTGTCATGCTGCAGCTCAAAGGCACGTTACAGGGAGGGACACTCCTGCTGCTCTCAGTCTAGCCCAGGAATCTGGGGGAAAGCTGAGGACTGAGCACCTTCTGACATTGCTCCCAACTTACAATACTGCAGTGGTACCCAAAAAGCTCCTTATAGAGGTTTAAGTCACCTTGCTGCTCACCTTCACCAACCTGGCTATAGTGCAGGAAGCAAGAGCACACATGCGGGGCCAGTGACTGGCTGGTTCTTTGCAGATAGAGAAAATCAATGTGATTGTGCCCAAATTGGAACATGCTGGAAGAAAGTGAGGAACAAACAGGAGAAGGAACAGCACACAACTGCATGGCAAGAGCAGAAGTGTGTCCAGATGGAAAAATGGGACCAGAATAGAGGCCCACAGCACTGGGGAAAAAGCTGCTCCCCCCACCACTGGATGCTGAGCCTATGGACAGACAGGCTGTTACAGCAGCTGTGGCTACTTGAGACAGAAGCATGGCAGGGAGGAAGAAGGTAGGACAAGTCTGTCTCCTCTACTGCAGGCAGTCTCCTACCACCTCTCATATGTACAGCCTCTTGCTGAAAGAGATTCACGTGGGTGGCTCTTGCCCCCAACATTACCGAAGCAAAAGAGAAGCCCAGAGCTGTGGCTGTCCCATCCCTGGCAGTGTTCAACGCCAGGCTAGATGGGGCTTTGAGCAAACTGGTCTAGCACCTCAGCTCCCCACCCGGCCCCACAGTCCTCCCTAGCTCTCTTCTCACCCTAGAGCTCACGGAGAGCACAGCCTACCGCACTGCTCCCAGACCAACCTGCCAAAACATCTTCAGCCTCCTCCAGCTGCAAAAATTACTTGGGTCATCTATTTGTTCATTAGGATTATTAGCTCATTGCTGTCACCTTTTGATTATGGCTGTGAAAGGTCTTTATCCTTCAACTTCTTCATCTTTTCACTTTGATGCAGGCACACATTTCAGTGATTTAAGTTATGAGCCATTATTTTATTCCCTGGTCTTCATTATGGTCACAATCCAAAAATAAATTGAGGCTTTCTGCTGGCTGCAGTGCCTTCTGGACCAGACCCACAGCCACAGCCCAGCAGCATCTGGCACATCTCTTTGTGGTTTGAGCTAGCTGGTTTCCAAAGAGGGTTCAGAAGAAAATGGTCAATGGTATCTGAGGGCAGGGACAGAATGTTATTGAAGAGATAAGCAGTGGGAATTAAAAAGCACCATATCGTAGAAAGCAACAGCTCCCTGAAGCGGTTCATATATCCCTTGCAAGGAGATCTAAATGTGAATAGCTAAAAATATGTCCAGATAAGTACAAGGGGAGAGCTGTAATGAAATTTTGGACTAAACACCAAGGAATAATCCTCAGACCATTGCTTAGCTTCTGGAATACTCTCCAACAGAAATGAATGACAAGCTATCAACTGTTACATTTAAATGTAGATTTGGCAAAGCACAGATAAATACTCTTTTGGGAACAATTGTACAGTGACAAGGCTATGGATGCTCTTAGAAAGACTTTACAGAGCTAGAGTTTGTGGGTTTTAGGATACTCAATCAGAAAAATTATAACATTTCCCTCCCATGAGATAAAAAACAAAGGAGCCATGCCAAATTACTGAGCCATATTTGCAAATATCTGAATGCAAATTATGCCGTTATCCTCGTCTATACTCCCAAGGAGCCATAGAACCTTTTAAGCTCTTTCTTCTTCATGTACAGTGGCTGCAGCCATCCGTGACAAATTTGTGTTTCCTTTTCTGAGAATATACTGTATTCCTCAGTGACAGAGAAGTGAATGGAGCTGCCATTTGCAAAATATAAATGTTTACACCCAGACGGCAATTAAATCTGGTTTGGATGATAATGTTATAAATGAAATGCTAATAAATACTGTAAATGTCCATGTAATCACATCCCGTCATTTGCCAATTACTGGGGGTCAAGGGGACGAGCTGAAAGGCAGCTGTAGAGTAGAAGATGACATACTACTTTAAATGAGCAAAGGCAGGTACTGTGCAGCGCACTGCCCTGACAGCAGCATTTTATAGCAGGAATTCAATTTTCTAAGCAATGTCTGATTTCACCTTTTATTATCATGTCAGTAGCAATAATAATTTGCTCTGACACCAGCATTTTCTCAGAAGGATCGCCAAGGGATTTATAAAGCTGCAGCTGGAATTTTGAAGGAGCTGGAGAGCACATCAACATCAGCAGCTGCTCGGGGTGGCTTTGTCTGGGCTCCAAGGCTGCCACACAACACCATGCTCTGGAAACTGTTTAAATGTTTTATTGCATGACTGTGCCCGAGTAAGAAGTCCTTAAACAGAATTTGTTTGTTCTACCCCTGCGCCTAAATGGCTTCTGGACTGTCTCTCTTTCTGCCACCTCAGGGGGCAAGTTTAGCCAGCTCTCAGTGACTATGAGGACTTACCTTCAGTGATGGCTTAGTCTTCAGTGTCAGGGGATTTCATTAAAGTTTTTTCCAGACATTGTAGATTAAACCAATTCAGGCTGTGAACTGCTCTGCACATGAAACCTTAAACAAACTGGACTTTGACCACAGAAGACCCACCTCATGGGAAAGAGTACGAGCCACACATTGAACTATGGGGAACTACTGTTGACCCCTTTATAGATGTGGCTAAACAAAACCGTAAGTCCACATCTGACCTCTTTCCCAAATCAAGCCTTCTCCCAAAGAGTCATGAAAGGACTTGAATCCCTTTTGCGTGCGCTGCTCAGTTCCCACAAAAGCTGTTCATCACTTCTCATGGCCAAAGGTCAGAATTTCACTTGGTCTGGGACAGTTTCCCAGAGAGTGCTTGGGGGGCACTGGGAAAGGAAATTGTTGGGCTACTGAGACAAGAAAACTCTAATCAAGATTCACCAAACTAACAATTAAATGAATATATCTTACCATATCTACTACATCATGAGGGTTTAAATAGAACAGAAGGAACCTTGTCTCAGTCCTAGGGCTCACCTATGTGAAGACACTTCTTTCCAAAGCCAGCACAGTTTGTTCGAAGCAGTTGGTAGATCAGGCGCCTCATTGCCAACTTGCTATTTCTGCTTGTGCTGCAAAATAACTGTCTTTTCATCTTAATGGAAACTGGGTCAAGCACTTTAAGGCTGTGATGCCTTCTTCAAGCCATGAAAAGCCCATCAGATATCAGAATGCACACAATTTGAATATAATACCTCTGACATTCATTCTTTCAGCCTTTGAAGCCTTAGGGATCACATTTTCAAAATTCTCTCCATCACTAAAAAAGAGATCAGGAACTTTCTAAACAAAGCCTGAGAATTTCATCTGATCATTCAGCTCCAAAAAATGAGACTTTTCTTTTTTCCTTCTTTTTTTTTACAGTAACAAGTATCAATGGATGCATAATGGCACAGAGCTGGCAAAAGTGTCCATAGGTAAAGACTAGGAGTAAAGAGAGAGCCTCATGTTCAGGGCTGCACTAGAAGGCAGAAAGGAAGTAGGAATTACACTATCCCAAGAACTATACCAATTTTACATACTTTAACTACTTCACAAATTAAAGGCCTTCAGATAATCGAGACAGTTTTGTATCTGATAAACTAGGACGAGGTAACAAAACTACAGTACTATCATGTTTTATTTCTCAGGCTGAACTAAACTATAGTAACTTCTGAGTGGAATTTGCTAGTCAGGCCCCTGAATTTTCTAATCCTGTTTCTTTATGGGTATTGATCATAAGCACTGGCCAGAAGAAGACTGCAATAAACATGCATAATAAACAAATATAACTACTGTATAGGAGAAAATTACTTGACATTGATGGTAATTACCAGGCAATTTCCACGCTTATATTTGGTCTGAATCAAAACCATGAAACATTTTTTTGTTCCTATTGTGATAGATGAAGCATGACAGACAAAGCAAGTCAAGAGCTTCACCTCTGACTCAGTGTAAAAAGCGATGGAAGTTCTACAGTTCACAGAGCAAAGTACATTATATGTTATACAACTGCAGCTTTGGGGAATAAGGTGGCAAAGATCCTAAAAATAACACTGAAACTTCAAATCATGTCAGAAGAGTCCACTTCCCCACCAGCACCCACTGAGACATTGGTACACACTGGTCACAAAGCCTCACCTACTTTAGCAGTTGTGTGATCAAGTCCGCAGCACTTGTAGTCTGGATGAGTAAGGAGAGGGTGAGCAGCCCTGTGGAAACCCAGCCTTAAGCATGAGAGTGGTTCTGACCTTCCCCACCTCCATGAGCTCAACAAAGTTGGGGGAGAAAGATTTAAAATTCACCTTTGCATATTCCCTGGAGTCACACAGGCACCCTGGGCACAGCTGAAGGTTATGCTCGTTGTCTCAATTACATGGACAGGCAGTAGGTTGAGTGCATATCTTTGGGTTCTGCCCTCTAATAATTAAAGATAGGTGTTTCTCTTCAGTGGACTCCATACATGTCCTTGCCTACCAGTACCACATGAACTCAAACCTATGAATGCAACTAGTATGATCAGAGGTGAAACACTGGCTTTTCATTTTTCCTTCTAGCTATGCTCAGCTTTGACTCATCACGATATAGAGTACTACGAGAAATGAAAAACCAGGAAGCTCAGACAAATATTTGAAAGACCAGCACCACATTCACCACCTTACTTAACATGACCAATCAATACATTCAATACGCTTTCCACTAACACACTTTACTTACCTTCCTGGCCCAGCTTCTGGCTCCATTTGTAATGAGGAGCACGCTCTACCAAGCACAGCCAAGGCTTCTTTAGCACAGTCCTGTTGGCTGGAGTAGAGTAGGGGTTTTGGAAGTGTCGTGGTTTAAGCCCAGCTGTAACTCAGAAAAAAACATGCAGTTTCTCTCTCACTCTCTTCCCTTCCTCTCCCCTACTCCTGGAGCGATGGGGAGGAGAATCAGAAGAATGTAACTCCCATGGGCTGAGATAAGAACAGTCCCATGACTGAGGTATAACACAAACCACTGCTCCTACCACCAAAAATAATAATGATAAGGGAAATAACAAGGGAAGAGAATACAACTGCTTACCACCTGCTGACCAATACCCAGCCCAACCGAGCAGTTATCTAACCCTTCTGGGTGACTGCCCCCAGTTTATATAGTGGGAATGATGTGCTGTGGCATGGAATACCTCTTTGGTCAGTTTGGGTCAGGTGTCCTGTCTCTGCTTCCTCCCGGTTTCCCCTCCTCCCTGGCAGAGCATGAGGCTCAGAAAGTCTGTGGTCAGAGTAAACATTACAGAGCAGCAACTGAAATCACCGGTGTTATCAGCATTGTTCCCAGGCTGAAAGTCAAAACCATAGCACTGTACCAGCTGCTAAGAGGGAGAAAAGTGACTGCTACTGCTGAACCCAGGACAGAAAGGCACTGTCTCAGTGCTTTCCTTCAGAGCAGCTACCAGGACAGAGCAAGCCTGTTGAAGAAGGGAGCAGCAGGACCCATCCATATCCCCTGCCATAGCCTGGAGAAATACACTGACAGCCAGAAGTTTGTGGTTGCAGTTTCTGCTGGAGGACTGATGTAGCGGACACAGTAGGGAATGACACAGGACAAGGAACTGTGATGTGTTTGATCTACCGTGTTTAAAGCACTCTGAAGGTGAGAATCATGAGCAAGACATAAGAAACAGCAGTGGCAAAGCTTCCCACACACAACATTTGCTTGTTTCAGGCTCACCAGCAGCTTTTTAAATTCTTCCTCCTTCTGGAAAGCCAATGCCACACAGAGTAATTCCAAAGTTCACTAGCATTTGTTGTACAATGTTTAAATACCCACATTAGCCTGTCAGTACACAGACTTGTTTTCTACTTGAAAGCTTTCCAACTTCATCCTGCATGATGCACTAGTAAAGTTACAGAAGGAAGCAGATCCCAAGGAGTTTACACGAGCTGGGCATATGAAGAAAAAAAACCCCAAACACAGTACCTTAAACAGAAAAAAATCCAGCAGGAATATCAAACAACAGATTTGCTTCAGCAACAGAAGGCAAATTGGAGGATATTTCACACAGGTGAAAGGGGTGGTACATACAGATTCACACAACTAGGAGAAGTGGCTGAACATCTCTCATACAGACTAGAAAACTGAAAAGTTACTTTTACAAAAACTATGTAGGAGGCATTCAGGTCTGAACATGATTCAGAAATTAAATATGACTTATTCACAAGATTGGAAAGTCCCGCTGTCACCAGTTCCCTCTGCCTTTCACAGCCTCCCAATGGCAGGCATCCAAACCCAACTCAGGGCCCAAAGGTGAGAAAGTTGTCCTGAGCTAACACAGTGCCAGGAAGGATCCTGAATCCTGAATTCAGTGAAATGGCTCAAACCAGTGGTGCAGGAAAGAGACAGGAATTTGGCTCAGCATTCAGTGGGTTTTTTTGCAATGTCAGCTGCAAGTAGCAGAAGTGAAAGTCACAACACTCAGTTTTACTCACACACAGGAAATAAGTATGGCTCGGTACACTCGAGGAACTGTTAGGTAGAGAAAATATATTTCTACATGTAGCCATTACTTTTCAAAATGCACTTTTTTAATGGAGCAATGCAGAATAGCAAGGTATGTATAATATGAGTAAATGTGTAACAGATCCATACTTTCCGTGGTTGAAGAACCATTCAAAATTATCTTAATTTCTCCTGAACACAGCTCTAGAATAACCACAAAAAATTTCATGCCTTCAGAATACATCTACATTCTGATAACACAATTTGCTCTAGATGTGTCAGAAGGAATTATAAGGTGAGCAAATATAACCAAGCTTCACACAGCCGGTAGCCAAAGTACAAAAAATACGCAAGACTACAGGGTTTCAGAATGAAGCAAGAAATACACTGTTTTTATTAAAGTGCATTAGGATCTCATTTGTCTAATTCCCAGCTTAACGATGTAGCTTCTTGGAAGAAAAGTAGCTTTTCCATTAGTTAACTTGATTCTGCTGAGGGCGTTGGGTGGGTTTTTTTTTTCTAAACAGAAAAGCTTTAACACCAAATTGATTTTTTTTCTCTGTTCAAATCAATAAGCACAAACAGAAAGATCTTTTTTGTGGGAGCATTTTTACTGGGGAAAGGCATTTCTGTCTTTTCTGTTTTGGGAAAGTTTTTGTGAAATGGATCATCACTTACCTAAGTTACTTCGAATTGCAGCAGCCAATTGCCATGAAATTATTCTGGAGTGAAATGTAAATTCAATGGAAAAATAACTGTTGAAATGTCTCATTTATTCCTATTGATTTGAAAGCAGCCAAAAGATCATTCTCTTGAACCTTCTGCAAATTTGTTACACAGCAGTAAGTTATTGAAATAAACAGCCTCAATATTAAACTACTAAAAGTTAACTCTAGGAAGATTTATTAAGCATTATTTGACCAGAAAAGAATATCATGCAGTCAGGAAAGTCAAGATTTTATATTCTTAATTTATCCATTTTTAATTTCTCCATAAGCTATTTAATACGTTGTTTCACTATGTTGTGGTTTAATCAGAGCAAACGCTAAAACAGAGTTTTGATCTCAAAATTAAAACACATTTAAAGTTATCAGTAAAGGTATATAGATTTGTCTTTAGTCCAGGTTTGAAGAAGCAGAGTTAAGAGAGAAGGAAAAGGAAGAAAATCAATGAGTGGGGAAAGGGGTGCGAGGATGGAAGGAAACACGGGGAGGAGTGGGGAAGGAGGGCAGAAGAAGCAGAGCCAGCAGCTAAGGAACTTCTTCAAACCAGAGGCAGAAGACAGGGGTTAACAAGCAGTCTGAGAAAAACCAGCATGTTAAGCCCCAGACACACATTACCTCTATGCCCTGTTCCTAAAGAGAGTTAACTTGCTGGGACATTACAGCATTTCTCACTTTTTGACATATGAGTCAGGACCAACTTTCTGCACCATTAAACTTGTTTCAAACACGGTTTTGCAAACCCACTCATTGGGTAATCTTCTATTTTCACTTTTAGTTAGCTACAAAGGGGCAGATATGAGATTAAAATTCCCACAAAGCAAATGGTTTTGAAAGATAGAACTGTGCAGAAGCACAAACTATTGTGGACCTTTTCATCAAGCTGTTACAAGAAGTAGGTCACAGCAGCTTCATGTTTAGGGAGCTTTGTTGGCTTGAGTCAGTTATCCCCAAGATGTTTTTCTTTTTCCTTCTGCAATGCCCTCACTTTTACTCCTAAGCATGGATTAAGTCCATGCTCTCATACTGACGCTTTTTATTTTACAACCCTTCACCTCCCACCATCTTAAAAATAAAACAGTATTCCTGTCTCCTCTGCTGTGGAGGGAGAGGCTGCTCCCTGCTTTGCAGAGGACATCTGGGGATATTATCAGGTCTCTGAACCATACTGTCATCCCCCTGCCATTTTCACAAAAAACATCAAGAATATGAGATACACATTAAATGCAATAAGCTCATGTGTTTCTAGGTAAGGAAGAGCAACACAAGAAACCAAACCAAATCCAAAGTCCCCAGGCTCTGTGCTTAGAACTTAAGCAGCTCAGGGTTTAGCAGTTATTTGTTCTGTGTAGTTCAATGATGACTCTAGAGGGTTTCTTTGCCACCATCACACCTGGTAACATAGTAGAAATTTCTGTAAGTCGACTGTGTTAGGACACACAGAGTAACACTTCTTTTTAAATGCCATTCTGCTTTAAGTGTCTTCTTGTTCCTGGAGGCACTCCATGACACACTGCAGACTTGCAGGTTAAAGAGGCCAAAGGCATTCTAATTGCCCCTGAAATTAGTAACTATGAGAGGGGAGAACGAGAGGAGTGCAGGAATGCTCTTCATACTTTTTCATGTCGTCAGTACTCGGCACTGAATTGGATCCCAGTCTCTCTTTCAATGTAAATGATGAGTGCTTTCCATGTGCTCTGACATTACTACACCTAGCTCTACCTATACTGCCTGACTTCATGACATTGGAAGAATTAATATATATATGTGGCATCAGGAATCGCAGTATCTGCCCATGCTGCCCCTCAGCCACTGAATCAAAATCATAGGTACAAAGTGCTGGTGAGCAGTTGAGGCACTTCAGCACAAAAACAGTACACTAGTGTAAGCAAAACATCTGACACACAACCTACAAGAGATGCCCATCTTCATGCAGTAAAATCCAGAGACAATCATAACATTCCAACATGTCTACAATGTCACTACAGGTCTATGCTCAGCATCTGAAGGTCACCATCAGGGCACAACTCTTTAATTGTGTACAAGGGGTTTATTGTTCTGACAGTTTTGAGATGTCATCTTCCTCAGCTTCCTCTAAAGTTAAGGAGGTTGAGTGACCAGTAAATCATCTGAAAAGTCAGATTAATGCTAAATAAGACTGCTTAAATTGCATACCTAAACAGTTAATTGAACCTTTTAGTGGACAGATGTGCTGCCTTCTGATAATGAAAGGACTTTTTTTATTTCTTTTGATAGTTTCACAGGTCCTGAGCTACAAGAACATCAAACAAAGGAAACCACCAGAGTAAAGAGATAATTATAGGAATTCAATCTGAAACAGGACACTCAAAAAAATACTGGAGCTACTAGACATCCAGCAGTTTTGGTTTTAACCTATAGCACAGCAATAACTTTGAAACAGCACTAACCTGATGGTGAGGCTACATGCACCTGCCTTCAGGCAGGTGTCCTGACCCAAAGAAACACGGTCAGGGCTGAACTCCGCAAGAGAGATGCAAGGCAGTACCTTAACCTACCTGCTTTGCTGTGGAACAAGTGCATCGGCAGCAACTCCCAAGTTTGCCACCAAGTGTACAAAACAAGCCCAGACAGTCAGGGCCTGTCTTGCACACAAGCATGTCAACAAGTCATGACTCATCATTAATAAAGATACAAAGCACGTATGTGGCAGATGATAGCAGATGGTCAGAAATCCAAATGAAATACCTAACTAACCATAAATTTGTATGCATTGAGTGAAATCTGTCAAGGAACCCATGCTTGCCTTGCCTGATAGGGATATTATGAAGTCTGAAATTACAGCCTTTAAACGCATCCCTTCAGACAACAGGGCAGAACATTGTTTGGGGCTCACTGCCTTGTAACACCCTCAGTACCATACAAGCATTCACTGTGATGTACAATTCATTTATTAACCCATAACTGCCTGCAAGCAGAGGGAAGCCAAACCATGAGAATCCCAGACTAGGAAGTCATTGAAGCAAAAGTGATTTTTTTTTTCTTTCCTTGACATTTGTCAGTATTTGGCAGTTGCTCTCAATGGCTCCAAATCCAGCAGTGGCTTTCCTCCAAGCTGTGGAGGAACCCTGCCTTGAAAGAAGTTTATCCAGGGCTAAGATTGGAAGGGCAGGCCTGAGCATAAAGACTTTCTAGGTACAGACACTTAAAGATTTTAAGTTAAAAATGTCTTGTTCACTTCAAAACTTGTCCTGGTTTCAGTTGTAATGGTTAATTTTCTTTCTAGTAGCTGTGGCAATGCTGTGTTTTGGCTTTAGTCTGAGAACAATTCTTACAACACACTGATGTTTTAAGTTGTTGCTCAGTAGCACTTAACCTGATCAAGGACTTTTCTGTTTCATGCTCTGCCAATGAGAAGGGGCAGAAAAGCTGGAAGGGAGCAGACACAGGATACCTGACCCAAGGTAGCCAAAGGGCATTCCATACAGCACATCATGCCCAGTGTATAAAGTGGGGGGAGGTGGCCAGAAGGGACCAGTCACTGCTTGGGTCAGACAGGGTATCTGTCAGCAGGTGGTTAGCAATTGTATTGTGCATCACTTGTGTTTATTGTCTGTTTTTCCTTTCCCTTTTTAGTTTCATGTTCTCTCCCCTTGTTATTTCCCGTATCATTATTAGTGGCAGTAGCAGTGTATCGCAGTGTATGGGAGAGGGTGGAAGGGCAGCAACCTGTGAGGGCAGGCGGAGAGGGAAGGGTGAGCAAATTGCTGGATGGTACTGAGTTACCAGCTGGATTTAAACCATGACAAAACTGAAAACTGCTTCATAAGTTGGGTTGCTTCTTTTCTACAGACAATAAAAATATTTATTTGCACTTGCCACTGACTTTTTAACTGGTTGGTCAGTACCCCAGGCCAATCATTATGCTGGCAACAAAGGCATCTGCTTGGCCTTTGTTCATGTAAGAAGTAAATAATGGTGCCATAATACAGAAAAACTCAGTCTCATATTGCAGTGCAACATACAGGCAAAACATGGTATTATTCTGCAACACAGTCATTTTCCTGGAACTCATCTGGATAATGTGAAATGCCCTTGTTCAATAGTCTAATGATTGACAGACATGATATAAAATACCAAGATAGATAATGTGAACTGCAGGGCTCCAATTTCTCCCACCATTCATGGGGTGAGCTAGTCCCAATAGGAAAAAGGTATTGAGCTGTCATCAGAAACTACAGCACAGAAGCTTCAGATCTTTTAACAGAAGGCAAGAGGTAGGGTCAAGAATTTTAAGTCATCTCTTTATGTACAGATATATAAACTCCTGATATGGGATACATTATTATTTTGTAATGTTCATCTTTAATATCAGTATATGCCTTCTCCCTACTGCTAGATATGAAGCGTGACAACTGCAAAAGAACTATTTTCCCCAACAGTACTCCAAGAAACTGTCTCATACAGTCACAGTGCAATCAGCAGTACTAACATAAGCAATTTCTGAGCTTACACTAACATTACCAACACCATAGCATTAAGTGTACAAACCTGAATGATGCCCATTATGCAACATCTCAGTAAATTTACTAACATTACCATAAACTAATAGCAGCAGCTTGTGAGTTCCTCATGCTGGCTTGCATTGACTTGGAAACGCTATGCTTAAGAAACAAAATAGTGTGCTAAAATCTGATCATAGCTGTGTATCAATCATAACATTTGCAAGCTTACTGGTGTCACAGCTTGTTCTCTAGTCAGTAAAATAAAAGAACTTCTAAGTGTTGTTGTTAGGGCTATAATCCACCCAGGTGATGTGTCCATATCAGGAAGGTGCTGGAATACACCCTGAAGACAACTCCACTTAGGATTCAAGAAAAGTGTCTGAGTTTGACACATTTTCAGATTTCACCTACAAAACCTCTTTTCATTCTTGCTTGTTGATTTTAGCTCTGCCTCCTTCATGCTTTTCTGTCATTATCCAACCCACAATGTTAAGCATTTCTTTTCTGAGGCATATGTTGTGAGAAAGATGCTCTGCAAGACATATGGTGGTGTTCCAGTGTAGCACGAGACGTGCATGCTGCATTCTGAAAAGCAGACAGTTATCCTCCCAATGCTCCAGGAAGTTACACGCTAAGCTGGGCATGGATTTACATCTTGGTTATCTTTTGATAGACAACTCCGCATCAGGTCTCTAACCCAGCCCTTCAAGCAAATGAAGGTTGCTAGCTACTACAGTGTAGTTCACAAACTGCAACTTTGTACCTCAGCTTTTTGCACAGTTGCTTACTCAAGGCAGATGCTACAATATCAGTAAAAAATCCTTTAGTTGATAATTGTGCAGCGTGCATCCAGGCACTGGATGCAGAGGTTCATGAATTCCAGATAACTCATCTTCCCAGCCTTCCTGTTTGGACATAAGCCAAACCTGAGCATCACCACCACATCTGAACAGCTTCTGTCACCTCAAAATGAGTGGACACACAATGCTGGGAGGTGCACTTTTACTCCCTGGAACATCTCTCCATCCCCTTGATTCAAATTAGCACAAATCTTAACATGACTGAAGGAAAAAAAATTTCTTTCCTAAGCTCTCCTCACAACCTTCACAGTCCACATGTTCTCTGTGTACCACAGCTATATTTCGCGAAAGAAAACTTGACCAGCCAAGTCACTCAATTACAATAAAGCGCAGATAAAGCATGCTCTACAGTCTAGGAAAACAGAAGAGATGTTTCAGCCCAGCTGGAAGGACGCACAGACATTTTCCAAAGAAAAATCTCCCCAAAGGCTACTTTGGTGATCCTGGCTTCCATTGCTACACCTTAGCAAATGCTTTGTCAAGGACACCTTGCACAAATCAAAGAAGTTGAACTGCTGGGTTTTGTCTCTGTAGCTGCCTTCCCGTCTCTCCCTAGCAGCTTTGAAAGAAGCAGAAAACCACAAGGACTATAACTGGAATAGGCACCAGTGAGTTACAGCAGAAGTTAGAGGGTGAAGGACTGCTTTCTAGCAATGCTGAGGAAGGTATTGAAAGGTGAATATTAAGAGAAGGAAAGAGGTTTCAGAGGGCTTCTGAGGTAGGAAACTCAGATTCACAAGGAAAGTGAACCACTTACAGAGTGAAATGCATGAGGAAAAGGAAGCACACAGCTTACACCACAAAATTTACATCTCTATTGAATTCACCCATTTCAATGTTTCTTGCAGCAATTAAAATGGGAACTGTGTGTGAGACATCTCTGGGAGGCTGGACTGGTTTTACCACATTGAATCAACAGATGTATTTGCTATATTTTTGTTCATTCATTGCCTGGTAAACATTACAGAGGTATTTCTCACAGGGAGAAGCTGTTTCCAGACAGCACAAACAACAATAAAGCTCAGCTTCTTTTTCTGCAGGCAGGCAAAGACAAGTGATCTCCACACTCCCCTTAAAAGAGATTACTGACAGCCCCAACACACCTATAAGCAGAATTAACCTAGTCTATCAAAGAAACAGAAACAAGAAGCACAATATAATTCTCTCTCCAGATATTTTCCACCACAAAACTCACAAAACAATGAGAATAGCAAATAGCCTCTGCAGCATCAGAGCAAACCTGTGCAAATCATATGAACAAACAGCCAAGGAAGTACATAAGAAGGATGCCCTCCGAGAACATGAGAATTGGGCTTGCTTTATTTTGTTAACAAGAGAAGGTCTTCATGCTGGATTCATATCCATGTGCATCAGAGTGTACCAGAAATATTTTTGCAAAACTACAGTCCAAAACAGAATAGACAAAAAAGGCTACTGGAGCACATAATTTCAGCTTGGTTTTAATTATAAAGGTAAGTGCCAAAATATTAGCATAAGGTTTTGCCTAACATTTTTTGCTTCCTTTTAATGCAGTTAGTTCTCCTCTCTACTCTGAGGAGAGCAGCAGAGCATGCTGAATATATTGAACATCAAGATGCATTTGCTTAAGGTTTACCTGGAAGAAGATCACATTTGACATTTACCAGAACACGAACTCATTTTCTAAACGGCTGGCTGCTGTAAACTTTCATAACTGTAACCAGGGGTCCCATGTCCCCATCATCCCAGGTAAAAAGTCGTCGAGAAGGTAACAGCCACCTACGAGAAGTTTGGCTTAACCACCCCAGGAGGGAGGGCCCTGGCACTTGGAACCAGCAACACAGCAGGGGTAGCGCTGACCTGGCTCCTGCATGGTCACAGCTCAGGGCTTAGCTGGGCTGGTTAGACAGAAGCAGAAGAGTTGCAATCAAGGCAGGCTGAGAGCATAACAAGGGAAGGCAGGGGCCCACCCAGCCCGGGAGCAGCAAGAATTATGGTCATGGGACAGCACAGAGGTTAGAGTGCCAAGGAGTCCTAAAGAAGCAGGCAAGGTCAGAATAATGTCAGACACCCACAGTGATGGGAATCTGTACCAGGAACAAGGCCAAGGCTTTGGCTTGAGTAGACAGGAGTTGGGGAGAAGATTAAGAATTAAGGTACAGAACGCAGTGCGACCTGTGAGTTTAACACAGCCATGTCCAGCCGGGTTAAACTGACACAGCATGACCAGAAGCACTAAGTTGGCAGAGCAGATTCAAGCACTTTAATCATGCAACCACCATCTCTTAAAACACTTAATTCACTGGAAACTGTAACTTCTTCAGTAAAGAAGACAGGGTTCCACTATGCAGTAACTTCCTTTTTCATGCATTGCTTGAAACTACCTTAGTTCACTGCAAGTTTGTGCCTTGCAAAATCAGGGTCCGTGGAAGAGAACAGCCTTTCCAAGAGAACACACCATGCTTGAGCATAGCTTCTTAGAGCTCTACTTTGTAACATTAGCCTTGTGTCAGGACTGGGTTTCTGACGCAGTTTTCTGATTAAAAATGAACAAATAAAAAAATCTTCACTGTGTAACATCATTATTTGCCCTAACATACTTGATCAGCAGAACGTGAACCTTGAAGTAACAGCAACAACCTCTTTCAGTTAACAATCCCTAACAATTTTCATGTGAGGACAAGCTACACAAAGATCATTTGGTTCTTCACAAAAGAAACTGTAAGTAACAGAAGAAAACCATTTTGCAAATTACATTATTGGGTAACAACTCTTAGTTTAACAGGCTACCCGAGCCTCAACTAGTTTGGCCAACAAGTTCTTGTTAATTGCTGTATATTTCTTTTCTCTATATAAGCAACAAATTGTTTCCAGAAATACAGAGAAATCTAAATAGACTGAGTATGCTATAATATGAGCAGCTTTTGTTTTGAGGTTTGTTTGGGGGTTTTGGGTTTTGCGGTGGTTTTGGTGGGGTTTTTTTCCCCTTGGTTAGTTGTTTTGTTGTTGGGGTTTTGTTGGGTTTCGGGTTGGTTGGTTAGTTTGGTTTTTGTTTGGGAGAGTTTGGGGGTTCCTAATCAAATTATGCTAAAACACCGTGCTGGTTGCAAGGAGAATGCTGTTTTCTGCTAGGGGAATGTTGAGTTTTGTGGAAAATGTGCTC
>JANRGW010006290.1:0-12339 GCA_024733675.1 Psilopsiagon aymara
AACCTGTGGGAGTTGCATTCTTTCGATTCTCCATGTAGCAAACTGCGTGGCTGATTTATGGCCTAAACCACGACAGAAGTAAAAAAATTATCATAATGTATCCAAAGGAATATTTTAGGATAGTTGTTTTAATGGCCAGAATAAAATTTGTTTGTGATGGATTACAGGAGAGATCTTAGTGCACAGATTGGTTTCTCATATGGCTGTGCAATTAATCATGTAATTACCTCCTTTGCATGACATTCATGTACTAAAATACTGTTTTCCCTAAGCATCACCTGATTTTTAGCCTGTGCAAATCAGCTTCTGTTTAGAGGGTGAGTAGCAATCTCCCTGTGTAAATCCTCAAATTACATCTGTGGTAATGTCATGCACTTCCCCAGATTATTTGCCACACGCTCAGAACAGAGGTGGGCATGACCAAGTTGCACCCAAGCTGGTGCTCCAGGAGCTTTGCTGACAGCAGCCCCTGGCTTCCAGCAGTGACTCTTCCTCTGCAAGTAATCCTGCTGTGCTAGAAAGTATAAGAAATACGGTTTCCTTGCCATATGAACCCTTATTTTTCCACTCAGCGGCTGCTCTCACCAAAACAGGCAGAGCGGTTGCCTGCTGAGCTCCCGTATCACCCTCTAAGAGCCCTTGTAAGAGTGCCATCTACCGACACCTGCTCAGAAAATACACGTACAAAACCTCCCTGAGACCCTGAAAATAGAATCATAGAATGATGGAATCGTTTAGGTTGGAAAAGACCTTTAAAATAATTCATCTTAGCCATCTACTTAGCACTGCCATGTCCACCACTCATGTCTCTAAGTGCCAGTCTACACATCTTTTAAATACCCCAGAGCATGCTCGTTGCTACATCAGGCAAACTTTGATAACAATTTGCATCTGCATGTGGATAAATGAATGTATCAATGTGTTGTCCAGGTGACCTCAAAGATGACCTCTTCCCAGACCTAGATCTCCTACCCTTCTGTCCATCAGTTCCTACTTTCACTGGGAGCAATTATTCTTGGCTCTCAATACTTGCTGTCACCCTAAGAACAAAAGAGCCCTTATTTATTCTGTTTATCCTATTCATGAAGTTAAATATGTTCCAAGTATGTGCCATTTTCACATGCAAGGGCTATATAGTCTTTAATACATACATAAGCATATAATCTACCTGTCAGACAGACTGAGAAGGTCAGACTGCAGGAAGCATTGAATGTGGTGCCAAAACTCTTTCACAGTGCCAACAAAAAAAAAGTGTTTGCTACCTCAGGCACTGGATAATCATGTTTACTAGGTGAGCACATTCACTGAATAACCTCTGCCATTCACCTCAGTAAGTGATGCAGCGCAAACTGTAGCACAGGCAAAATAGATGATCCAGGTGCTGAAGATTAGGTACATTAGATTTTAAATATTTTCAGTTTCTGTGTGTGTAAGAAAATACAACAATCCTGTAAGGAGCAATTGCCCAAAGTATTTATAGTAATTATTATTTAGAAACCAAACCCAAAACAGTAACAAAACAAAAAAGAAATATGTTACAAAGATTCAACTGATGTTTAAGGCTTTCCTAGAACCGGTTGCCCAGCTTTCATTTCTCTGACCACGAGATGCCTTGTGTGCCCATGGACGATAACAGGACTACGAGGAGGTGTATCGGATTACTTGCTCAGTCTTTAAGTGGCCCAACATGCTTGCTGGAGTATCATCTTCTGTTCTAAAGGCTCTTTTTATATGGTAGAGAGCTTATGTTACTCTTCATGTTACATCTACTTCAAAACTACATTTTTTTTATTCCTATGTCATTTCTCCTTTTCAGCAAACTCAGAAAGAATTGACACTTTCCTTATATAAATGCATCTGAACCTTTCTTATATGTCACCAGAAGTCTGCTATCTTCAGACACGCTACTGGTAGAAATGTGTACACTTAAACTTTTCCAGCACTTTTTAACCTTAAGAGTGTGTTCCAGTTGCTTATACTTACTAAATTATTTCTGCAAGACGTTTGCCTACTTGTAGTTTTTTTGAATTCTAGCAAAAGAGACTGAAAAATGCAAAAGTAAAGATTTTGTGGCATACATTCTTATAAGTCATCCTGGAAAATGGAATTTGTTCCCTTCTTTTATGGCATTCCTTTGTGATCCTAGGCAAGAATTGGGTTAACTTTTGCTGTTTAGTTTGAGAGATTTTTGTTCTCTCTCCCTGCATTAGTTCCTTAACTGAAAATCAGTGGTAATTCTGTTTCTTCCTTTCTCAAGCTCAAAATAAAAATTGAGCCATTTATTTTGGTTATTGTGAACATGATGGGGTTAGAGAAAGCAACACAAAAATGCCTACATTGATCGTGCTACACAGTAGATATGTCTGTCTACATGCACAGAGAAGAATAGAGTGAACTAGTCTTCAGTCAACATTGTCTATACAATATACAGCATCTGATGGAAAAAAGACCTTATAATAGTGCATATAAAAACTTTCATAATCCATATGCATACAAGAGAAACCAAAACTCTCTTTAAAAAAAACTTCATTAAAAAAAATGTAACTTTACAACACTGATTGAATATGTCTCAGTTGCATGGGTACACAAAGCGAATACAATGTCTTTATACATCAGTTTGAGAAAATTGGTTTTCTGTACCCTGTTACAGCTGTACTGCACACAGAGGCTGTATCTGCAGGATCTGTCTTTTTCCCAGATCACAGTTTCTGGGCTGAGAGCATTTCAGACTAATTAAATACTTTCCTGGTGAGTGTTTGGACACATTTAAGTGAGTGAAAGAGAGAGTGTTTAATATACATTCAAAGAGCAAACATGTTTTTGGAACAACATGTCACTGGGAAATCAAGAATAAAAGATGTTTATATTTAAACAAAACTGATTTGACGCCTTGGAATCATGTGTTGGAAGTTTTTCAAAGGTATTAGAGGAAGATCATAGGGTGTCTGCAGAACTGTACATCTTCTTCTAGCATAGTCTCAGGAAAACTTTCAAGGCCACTAAGCAAAAGGAAATTGGCAGAAGCTTTCACAACTCAAAAAGAACAAAATGCTCCTTAGTAAATTTTGAATCACTTAAATAAAACTGACTACATGAAAAGTTACCTCTTGAGTTCCCAAAGTGCAGAATGAACTCAGTTCTCAGGTTAACCCTTTCTTACTCAATACCTATCTCACAGTATGTCATGATGAAACCACAGCAGTGAATAATTGAAATGTAGTTATATTTGTCTGGTGTAAAATCATGCACTGTATTGGATATGGGTCCTGCTTGAAAAGTGTAGCCTTAGTATTCCAGCCAAATATTTTTACTTCTATCTTAGAATTCTCAAAGGTAATTTAGTGAAGAAAGCTCTCAGAAATGGCAACCCAAGAATCACAGAATGGTGCGGGTTGGAAGGGAACTCTGAAGGTCATATGGTCCAACCTCCCTGCTCAAGCAGGGTCACCTACATACAGCTGTCCAGGGCTTTTGAATATCTCCAATGATGGAGACTCCACAGCTTTTCTGGGCAATCTGTGCCACTGATTTGTCACTCCCACAGTAAAAAAAAAGGTTTCCGTTGTGATCAGATGAAAGTTCATGTGTTTCAGTTTGTGCCTACTGCCTCTTTTACTGTCACTGGTCATTACTGAGGAAAGTCCCCTTCATTTTCTCCCTTCAGGTATTTATTTATACACATTGATAAGATTCCTCCTGAGCCTTCTGCAAGACAAACAGTCCCAGCTCTCCCAGCCTTTCCTCACAGGATTGATACCTCACTTCTTTAAAAATTCTCATGGTCCTTCATTGGACTCTCTCCAGTACATCCACGTCTCTTTCATGCTGGGGAGCTCAGAACTGGACATAGTACTCCAGATGAAGACCCACTGGTGCTCAGTAGAGGGGAAGGGTCACCTTCCTGAGCTCCTGGAAACCCTCTTTCTAACGAAGTCCAGGATACTGATGGACTTGTTTTGCTGCAAGAGTGTATTGCTACCTTACGTTCAGCTTATTGTCTACCAGGACCTAAAGGACCTTCTTGCCAAAGCTGCTTTTCAGCCAGCTGACAGCCAGCATATACTGGCGCATGGAATTGCTCCACCCTGGATGTAGGACTTTCTACTTCCCCTTATTGAACCTCATGAGGTTTCCATCAGTTCGCTTCTCCAGACTGTCAACATCTCTCTGAATGACAGCATAACCCAGTTTACCATCTATTCACCCACATTAAGATATTTGGTCATTACAAAATACTTAATGTTTTCTGATGTAAATAAGCAGGAACATGACAGCCTGAATGTAGCCAAGTACCAACAGAAGATTTGAAACAGCAAGAAATGGTTTTCTTGCAAAAGCACAACCTGTTCTCCAGCTTCTTTATCTTTGCTTTGAACCAGCTGCAGTACAAGACCTTTGGCTAGTCTCTGCTACATTTTCAGTCTTAGCCACTCCTCATTTCAAAAGTCTAGAAAACAAGAACTGTCTCAAAGACAAGAACTATCTCAGGAAAAAAAAAAAACCAAAAAAAAAAACAAACAAAAAAAATCTTAGTAAAAAAAAAAAAGAAATTGTTCTCTGGAAAAAAGCCAGGATATTTCCAAATTCTTCAGTAGGGAAAGCAAGACAGAAAAGAAAACAAAACCACAAAGTGATAACCCACTGTGGCACTGCAGATAAAATATTCACCTGATCCATAGGAGATCATGTGTCAGCTCCCACTTCTGACTGACTCAGGGCTGGCACATCACTTCCCTATTGAGTGCGCTAGTGCACAGGTTGCAGCTTTAGTTTCTTTATTGGGAGCAATAAATAATGAAAAACAGCTTAAAATTGAGGGACTGAGAAGGATTAGCTACTCCTCATCGATCTAAAACAGTGGGGGATTTGTATATAATTCTTCAGCACTTTCAGGACCTTTCCTTCACATTTTCCTGTTCTTGAGTTTGTGAAAATGTTTTTATTTCATCTCCTCATCCTTTGCCCTGCAGGTACAGAGACTCTGCAATGAGGGTTTGTTTAAAATGGCACATTTAAATGAAAAATTCAAGGTTTGACAAACTGCCATGTGCCAGCATAAACTGTTCTCACTGAAGAAAACCATTATCAGGACTCCCTTTGACCTTTCCTGCTATAATTTTTTCTATTGTGTCTTTTTTTTTAATTTCCTAGAGAGAAAAAAAAAAAAAGGTTATATTCCCACCCCCAAAAAAGCACCCCACATTAAATTTAGAGTATAATTTAAAAGAAAGCAAATGAATGTATTTGTTTCCAATTCTGAAGAAAAAAAATACATAATAGATTACTGAGGGATTGTTATTTTGTCTAATTTATCCTTAAGAACTCTATCTTTGTCAGGGTAGTTGCAAACACAATTAGATCAATAGAGTCCTGGGCAAAACTACAACTGTTTTTATGTATCTTTTGTTCTTCTGGACCTGTAATTCTCTGCTAACTATTTCTGGGAAGAAATAGGGTCCAAAGGTCCAAAGCATTATATAATGTTATTTTAAGGAAATCAGAACCACAGAAGCATATTGCCTGCACTGGGGAGTCCTAACATTATTCCCTTCTAGCTTTAGTCTTGCCTCCATGGTTACCTGTTGCAAGTACAGTAATATGCTAGCTGTAGAGAATGGAAGAGCAAAATAACCAGTGACTTTAGCAGATATGCTAAATATATTTCCATTAATTATCTACAAAGCTAATTCTTCTTGCCAAAGCTATGAAGCATCTAAGCTTGTACACTGCTTTGCCAGGGCACTGAACTGTGTCTATCAGCTCCCCCAGCTTTGGTTCCATGCTAGTTTTCTTCCACAATATTCCCTCCAGAAGCCAGGATTTAGAAATGACTGCCAAATTTACTTTTACAGTTTTCTCAAAATTGCCTTCAGGACTGTACTGCAATTGCAGGAAGAAAAAAAAGAGCCAGACAATGAAAGGCATAAGACTGTGGAGTGTAAATCACTCATTTTCTTCACTATAAACCATTTTGGAAACAGAAATGTCTCCCAAAAAATCAGTTATTCACCAGAAGAGATAGGTGTGCTTACAGCTGAACTCCCAAAAGAGACTCTTTTGCATTATAATTTCAGGATAAATAAATAAATAAATTAGAATGAGTGAAATGTGAATTTCCACTCTTCAGAAAAAAATCCTGAGACAGAATGAATCTCATTAGAATATGAAAGGTCTGTAGGCATAATAATTGACATTCCATAACAGGCTGACATACAGCTCAATATAATAAAACAATCGTAAATTAATAGTAGAAATGTATTATTCCATTTACATCAACAGCACTTTGGGGGCATGGAAAAGGATATATAACCTGTAACTGCTTTGTTTAATCTTTTCATAAGTGAAAAGGATAATATTTTCTCTATTTGCAGGTTTCATGATATTCTTGAATGTTCCCTATAGCTGGTTTTATACTATGTAAAGACAAGTTCTCAATGATAATATTGCTTACACACTACTTTTGGAAAGTTGTTGGTGTGCAAAGATATTGCTTATCAATTATATTATTAGACAGGACTCAAATCTAAGCTGTAAAACTGTGTCCAGTATTGAATAGTCACAGAGAATTGAACTCTGTGTAGTTTATGAGAAAAAATACACCCTGGACAAAGTGTCAAACACAGACAGAAAGTAATGGTGAAAGACAGACAGAAAGTAATAGTGAAAATGGGGTAAGATGGCACCTGGTGATGGGTCCCTCGATGCAAATTTCTGTAGACACTTAAATGGATCCTGGAACAGGTAGTAAGGCAGTTAAATAAATTTTTTTTGTTAATGTGCACATTGATTGATTTTTTTTTTTTTTGTGTTATCCTAAATGCAAGGAAGTAACTCAGAGGAGACTGCTGGAGGAAGGAAACAGGAGATAAATCAGTAAGGACAATGCTGTTTTGTTTCAACTAAAAGGATAAGATTTACGCTTCAGTGAGCTTTTCAACAGCAGCTGAAATAAACCTTCCAAAGAAAGATACACACAAATTGCAGCTAACCCCTATCTCTCCCAAGCTACAGACAGAAAATTGAAAGGCCAGAAGGAGTCTTATAAATTACAGTGCAGATAAGGCTCATGTCGATAGTGGCTTTTTTTTTTATTATTAACCCGTTTCTCTACCTGCTCTATGGTTTTGGATAACTCATGTCTTGAAGAAATTGGGGCTTAATTTCCTTAATTGACTATTGTTGCATTCTCATAAATCTCTGCAATTGCATCCTCTATACCTGTTAACAGATTAGAATGACACACAGAACAAGGAGCTGTAAATTTTTTACAAAAATCTGTCCCCTTCAAGATAGAAACAAATTTTTTTCTGATGTTTTATTTCTGAGGAAGTGTGATGTATCGGCAAACCTGAGTGATGAACTTCTTTGTGCAAAAAAAGAAAACATAAACCAGATGTACGTTCATAGTTCAGACTTAATTATTTTCCAGTTAAAATCAAATAGAAATGCCGCCATGGCACTTCGGGAGCTCTTCTTTACAAGATGCTTTTGGCTAAAAGTAAAGACCTTGAGGATCACTGTCAAAATACTGTTTCTGTATGTGATTTCCATTGTGCATGAAACTGTGGAATAGGGATAGCCATAATATGGCAAAGTATGTCAGAATTCAGAGTTAGTCATTTATATGTTCTTGGATAAACTCGATTGTTATTTTATGTCTGTTTCATTTTGCAGAAATGAAGTTGAAGGAAAAAAAATCAACAGCCAGAAATAGCTTCAGCTATGCAATGGAAACACTTGATTTTGTCTCTGTGATGGATGTAAATGAAGTTAAAGAAGGTTTTGGTTTTCTATTTACATTCAGTTACAGACAATTTGAATATCAGTACCTGCTTTTTTTACTTCACAGTTTTATGTAAAATGACATTATTTTCCTCCTGCCTTATGGAAACAAAACTGGTCTTTCTGAAGAAGGAAAGTTGAAAATGTTTTCCTTCATTTTACAAAGTTCATTCACTATCATTTACTATAAAAGAGTGAAAAGATGGAGATGTGCTACCATGGTAGAAAACATTCTGGTTTGATGCAAAGAATACTCAAATACATGTTATTAATTGCAAAACTGGCAGCAATTTCGATAATATCAGAATAAACTGAGGAAAATTATTCAAAGTGCATTATCATGTGTTTGTGATTATCAAACGTGTAGATATCTTCTATACAGAGGTGACATGGAAGTGTTAATCCAGCACCTGCAGAGACAATTCGGATCTAGATTCAGCACAAGTAACTTTGTTTTTGAACTGAGAGGATTGCCCTTTGTAATAGCCTGTTGGTAGTTATTGTGTTCAGCCTTACTGTTTAGAACCTCTTCTGGAGGATACAGTAGCTCATAAAATTTATCCAGTGGGAAAAACAGCCCTAAGCCTACTGTGCAAAAACTGATCTGTAGTGGAACAGGTAGATGGTGCAATTTAATGAACTGGAGGGGTTGATTTGTTTAATGTCTTAATTTCTTGATCTTCTGAGATATAAAGGAAAAAATCTCATTTAACGCCTTTCTTCATAAAGTAGTTCAGCTTTCATTAAAAGTTGTGATCATCTCATGATTAGAAGATTAAGAACATCTCAAAGTAAAAATCATCATGTCTTTAACACGCAGTTCACTTTTCTAGCCTTTATGGAAATAGAGGGTGTGGTTGCTTGCTGGTTAAGCATTCCTGACCATTACAGCAGACACAACAATGTCCTCTCATGCTTCAGGTGTACTTTCACATTTTTGCCTTCACTGTAACTGCTGCAGGTGTACGCTAGGTTGTATGCCAAAGCAGGCACCATGGCCAGTCCTGCAGCAGGGGGAAGACATGGGAAGGTAAGTTAAGTTAGGCTGCTGTCAGCTACATTCCACTGCCATGCTGAAATCCAGGGATGCGCAAGCATGGAGATCACACACAAATATCTAAGGGTCTGAAAGCTGGATCTTCCTGGTTTTGGGGGTGCTCCCTACGTGTAAGTTTTTCCAGTCCTGGCAGGTCCTCACCATCTCACTTAGCTGGCATGAGTTTGAGGACTGCCTTTTGGGTGTGCTTCAGAGAGATGTGGCTTAAGCTCCACTGGAACTGGATTTCCCTGGGGTATTTTAAAAGGCACATGAGAAAATGAACATGCCAGCTTGCATCAGAGTTGACAGAGCTTTTGCTTTTCTGAGCATCTAAAATCTGAAAGAGCACAGTCAGAGGGCAGGCAGTCATACCTCCTTTGAGTTTTCCTAATCTGTCCATAACAATCTAATAGTCCACAGCTTCCACTAATCTCTTAGGAGTTGACATAGCACTCCATGATAGATGGAGAAAATGGTTGTTATACAACGTGAGTATCTGCCACTGGGATAAATCTATAATTAGGATATCCACTTCTGGACATTTTCCAAATACGTCTAAATAGTTATGCCAATTACTGGCATAATTGTAAGTGAATCAGAATAAGCATCAGCAAATGAATCGAACTGGAAGTTGTACAGTTTGCCTTGCTAATTATATTGCTCATAAAACAGCTGACATGAGATGTCTGCTACCTGCTGACTGGGGAATACAGGGGGTTCTGTATGCTAATATTGAATGTTATTAATAAATAGGATATTTGAATATTAAAATATAAATAGCTTCAGAGAGTGATCAAGAGTGGTTAATTTAACTTATAGAACATTCCCATTCTATTAGATTTGGAAACCAGGTGTTGGTTGGAACACTTTTGCAGTGTGTTAGCAGAAAATACAGATGTTATTCTCCTCATTTCAAACTCTTTGAATCCATTTCTAAGCAGCTTTTTCTTTTAGGCTTTCAGCTACCAAGAAAAAAAAGTTTTGGTGGGAGAGGCTGAAGAAATATAAATTCAGGTCTTTGATGGCATTTACAAAGAGGCTCAC
The DNA here is from genome assembly GCA_024733675.1 of Psilopsiagon aymara. Classification (NCBI taxonomy): domain Eukaryota; kingdom Metazoa; phylum Chordata; class Aves; order Psittaciformes; family Psittacidae; genus Psilopsiagon; species Psilopsiagon aymara. The sequence goes on from JANRGW010006290.1 coordinate 9,866, forward strand.
AGGAAACATGACATATTGACAGCTAATAATATCAGGTTGATATTATACTCATCAGAATGACCTTCATTTTGTAATTGACCCTTTCAATAGTGTTAATACTTGACTAAAATAATGAGCTGTGCCTGCTTCCTCGCTGCCAACTGGTTCAGTCCCACACAAGATGACAGCAAACCCTGGTGAGGGGGAAGCAGCAGAGAGGAAGCAGAGACTAAAGCTCCTGCTGCCTCTTCTTTGGTGTTACTTGCTTAGTTGTACAGCTCAGCAGTAGTAGAAGTGCCTCACAGATGCCTCTTCAATCAGTTATGCAAGTGTTGGTATGTCCTCTCCACTCCCAGGAATCAGGGAAATCGGCACATCTGTACCCCGTAGTAGCAAATTTACATATCAAATAAGGTGCTTGTTAGCAACAATAAGGAGTGCCAGGCACATTGTTATCTCTTTTACCTTCAGTACTTTGCTTCTTCTGGAAGAGTGGGATTATGGCATGAATGGAGAAAGAGTAGAGGTGACTGCAGAATTTTGCTGGTTCAGAGCAGGGCAAAGCCAAGCTTGCAAAAGTGCGGGGTAGACGACAGTTCACAGTCCAGTTTAATCACTGGAATTATCCAGAAATTAATTTGGCTAATGGCTATTCCCACTTTATAGTTTTGAAAATAAAGAGGGGATAGAACAAGAATGCAGTTCAAAAAGTTAAAGAACAAAAAAGAGGTTGAAATGAACTTTGCTTACTAATAATGCATGCAAAAGTAAACAGAATTAAGTTTGGTTCTTATCTTCAGTGGTCTGTCTCAGATGTTTCAAGAACACTGAATATGGGGAGATGATTGGAATTATTAATTACCTGTTCATGATTATGTGCACATAATAGCAATTTTCAGCCAGAGCTGTGCTCACATATTGGCATCTCTGTAATAGTGCAGTATTGTTCTGAAGGGTTTGCTGTACAATCTGCTAATCTAGTGCAAAAAACTAGCATCTGAGAATCCTTGTGTTAGGTCTCTCAAGAACACTTACCCACAAGAACCATCCAATAAACCAAATAAGACTCCCTCATTTTTACATTTCATACATCAGGCCTCTTCAAATTGAAAGCTGTCTTTAGCCTCCTGACAGAATTTCAGAAGCACCCACGCTCTACAATATCATGCTTCAGAGAGTAAGAGATCTCTAATCAAAGGTTCCAGTGCTTGCTTATTTTCTTGTGCTTCTAAGGAAGACAAGCTCTGCTCAGAGAAACCTGCATGTAAAGAATTTTGAGAAAAAATAGTCATACATTAAAACCCCTTGTTCTTTTTCTGTTATGCTCATTTTTTAAACAGTTGTACACAGCTCCAGCAGCTTGATATGACCTCGATATCTACACTTTTGCAGAGCTTCTCCCTGCTCTTTGATACCTGCTGTCTCTGATGTCCACATACTGGAGAGCTGTGCTTTGAAAGTAAATTGCAAAGCAGGAGAAAAAAGAATCTACTTAGAGATTATGAGCTGATGTCATAGAGAGAGAACAAAACTCAAACTCAGGCAGAAAAGATTGTGAACTATTAAGTTTTTGTCAGTCTCTTGGACCACAGGATCAGTGGTAAAATTCTTGTCCTAGTTGCAGTGGCACCTGGATTTGACCACTTTTATAGTCCTCATCAGAGTCAAGATGTTGCTCAGGAATAAAACCATGACTACTATTCTGCTGCACTTGGTTATATAAACTATGAACTTCCATTGCTTAAAAGCTTTAACTCACCATTCTGAACAAAATTAAGGAAGTTAAATGTTACAGATGAACTGTTGTGCTACAAATGATCTGAAAGAGGAGGAAGGTGTGTAGACAGGATGATATTTACAGAGTATCATTTGTATTCTGTTAGTGATGATAATGTGTAAGAGTGGCTATCCATTACAGTGTGATGCTGTTGCGTGTTAGGTATTGCATTACTGGGGCAACAGCATTGAAAATCACCAGGAAAGGGTTTGCAATTTATGTTTCTGGCTATCAAAAGTCTAGGAAATTTCATCTTCTTCTACTGAACAAGATCAGAAGAAAACCAAATAAATTGAAAAAAGTGAAAATAGTAGGTATACAGAAAGATTGCTTGAGTAAAGCATGAGAAAGCAATGATGGAGTTTCCGGGGAATAAATTGAAGAGAGTAGAGAGGCTTATGAAGGAAAGAAAAAACTGCCAAGAGAATTCTTGAGTGGCAAAGGCCAAGGTGGGGGGAAGCCCATAATAAACAACTACAGTGAGAAAGAATTATAGGAAAGAGAGCTGAAGTGCTCTCTTTCCTATATAATGAAGGAAAGCATGAAGAACTGAGGACGAAGGAATGGAACATACTGGGATTTGTAGAAAGAGAATATAAGAAAAAATTAAAAGTGGCAGATAGAATAGGAAAGAAACAGGGTGTCATGGGTTCAGCAGTAGCAGTCATTTTTCTCATTCTCGGTAGTTGGTGCAGCACTGTGTTTTTGACTTGTGGCC
>JANRGW010006292.1:0-59751 GCA_024733675.1 Psilopsiagon aymara
GCCGGGTTGGACATAGCCTTGGGTGATATGGTTTAGTGTGAGGTGTCCCTGCCCATGGCAGGGGGGTTGGAACTGGAGGATCTTCAGGTCCTTTCGAACCCGAACTATTCTACGATTCAATGAACCTGGGGTTCTGCTGCTGTTCTGTCAGTGGAAGAAGAGAAATTCCCATGGCTGGGAACCTAAAATAGAAGCAGCCAAAATAGGCCAGGAGACTACACTGCCTAGCTCACAGTCTTGTCTTCTCTGTAGCTCTCTCATTACCTTCCACTCTTTTGCAAAAATAGAGCTTACAAGGCAGGAACAGCAGCAGCAAGAATAAATGCTACAACTTTGTCTGACTTTCCTACAAAATCTCAGTGCACGTTATACACGTGCAGTCAACACAGGCAGTGAGTTGTGTTCCCATCTGCTGCAAATGACTGGGAAACCAACAAATTTGAGATGAACTTTACCCGTCTGTGTGCGTTTGAATTTGGTCTGAAGAGAGACAACCGGAGACAGTCGCGTCCCATGCAAAGCTGATACAATTGCTTATTGCTAACGTGCTGAATACTTTTCATTATCCAGCATAAGTTTCCATTTCCAGACTGCATCCATTTGGTTTACACAAGTAGTTTGTGTTGACTATTAGCCCAGGGCTCAATATTTGTGAAAATTTCAGCTAAAAAGTCCGGAAATTAAGAAAACATGTGTTGTCTTATTCATTATTCATGTTTTTGTTTTGAATGAAAAATCAGCATTTATGTGGTTTGGATAGAGACTGGAATTTGGCAGGTAAAGTAGCCTTGGTGTCAGGGGTTTACCTTTTGCCATCTCAGTTCATATCTACCTGGATGTGGCCAAATTCAAGCTTCTGGAAAATCTCAGTCCATATGTACTCAGCAGAGACTTGTTAGAGTTTGGCCACTAAATCTTCCATCTGTATCAGTCGTGCTCCATCCAGTCTTGCCAACTGCTGAATTATTTGTAATTCTCATACCATTTGGTGTTTTACTTAACTTTCTGGTTTCTGGAGAAAAGTGAATTTTTACTTTCTCTTGAAAATGAAGTAATTTTGCAGTCCCCAAAGCTGCACAAGGAAGCAGGGAAGTACATGCTCTCAAAAAGCAAATCCCACTCCCCACTCAGCATTAGTTCTTGTTTCTAAGGGTAAATGTGTGCTGATGGAGTTGATGGAGAACAAGGTATGAGCTAAATTGTTAATCAGGACTCCTCTAAGTTTTGAATAGAGCATACTTATTTGCAATATAAGTTATTTTATGTAATGTGCTCTTTATAGTTTACTTATATGTTAATATTCATGCCTGAAGTGGAGGGGCTGAATAAGGCTTTCCAACAAGCTGGGTGTGAAAATTTCTGTTTGGTGAGATGGACTCTGGAAATGATGTGTTACTTGCTTTATGGTACATAGACAGATTTTGAAATGGACGTGTTAGAGTGTGATGTAACTTGGTTGTACTTGTAAGTGGTTGTGAGTGGGAAGTAACCCAGATAAGCCTCTTGCCCTCTCTCTTTTCTTGCACAAATACTTTGAAAACCTTTTAAACAGTTGTTTAATGAACAGGGAGGAAAACAGAAGACATGCAGTTTCTGAAAATGGTGCCTCTAGGATGCCCTCCGTGAGGTCTAGCACAAGGCTGGAAACAGATGGTCACACATCTGAAATGCAGAAAATTGTTAGACTTCATTTGGGGAGCTGGAGAGAGGGATGTGGCAGAGCTACCTCATTGGTCTATCAGCCAGACAGCGAGCGGCAGGCCACTAAACCCTCCTGGTTTCTGAGGAAGCACGTTGTGCTGTGAACCAAAGGATGAGCCATTCTAGGCATAACTCTTCCACAAAATTGGTGTTGCTGTTCTTGTGTCTTTTATACCTGTTATTACCTGAGACTTCACATGATGGGTTCTCAAAAGCACATCACTTCCTCTCACTTTTAGAGCAGGAGTGGGAGGTTTACAGCAGCGTTCTACTTGCAGAGCTGATGGCAAGTTTCAGCTCTTCTCTATTTGGTTATGGTGCCCTTTTTGGCACTTCTGCTAACATCACAGCCAGCAGCCCCTTCTTCCCCTTCTCCCTCATCTTAAACACCCAGCCCAACCTCTTTGCTAACAAGTCAGTGCATAATGCAGCTTAAAATATCTGCCTGGGGTCTGGATTTAGTGTCCACAATCAACCCCCTCTGCAGTGTCACTGATGCTGGGGTTACTGTTCAATAGGCATATCTGGTACTTGCTGTCTCCCATACTGTAGACCCTGTTCTAATTCACATGCATTGGCTTTTCTCTTTTAGAAGGATAGTACAGGTGTTTAGGGCTTCTCATGAAGAGCTACTTTTGAAGAGCGTAGGTAGCAGAAAGGAATTGTGGACTACCTTGCTGGTATAATTCATGAGATAAAGCAACTGTCTTGTTTCTTTCCCCAACTAACTCAGCATTAAAAACCATGACCTTATGAGTGAATCAGGGCAGTCCAGCACTTGGAAATTTGTTTGCATTGTTAGCTCTCCTGTTCATCTTTTTCTGGGCTGTGGGTGAGTCACAGCTGTCAGAGGTCACCTCTAATCTTAGCTTCCATACTTCTGTGCCTGTTTCTCCTCTCCCAAAGAATGAAAAGTGTCTTGAAACTTCATCACATATTACAAAGGAAGCCAGTTCTGGTTATGAAATAAAATCTTATTGAAGGGTTTGAAGGGGATATTGGGAGAGTTTGGGTTTCCTAGGTGTGTGGGAAGTTGAGAGGGTGTAGTGCCATTGTGGCTGGGGTAGCAGGGTTGAGTTAAGATTTTGTTAGGCCTTTGTTATGTGGGGGACAAAATTAGGAAGCCCAACTGTAAATCCAGAGAATTTACACTCCTGACATCAGTGCAGAAAACTCCTTCAAAAGACTTTGCAGAGGATGCTTGTCCTCTGTTTGAGCCCCCACGGTCATCTTGGACTCTGCCCTTCTCTGCAGCAATAATTACTGTGACTATGTGGCTCGCAAAGACAGTGTTGGTTGTTTTGATTAAAAAAGAGAAACAACCCTAATTTCCTATACAGGTTCAGCGTTCACCATTCAGTATTCTAGAGGCATTTGTTGTGAATGCTCCATCCCTGGAGGTGTTCAAGGCCAGGTTGGACATAGCCTTGGGTGAAGTGGTTTAGTGTGAGGTGTCCCTGCCCATGGCAGGGGAGTTGGAACTGCATGATCTTAAGGTCCTTTCCAACCCTAACTGTTCCTATGATTCTATGATCAACATTAGGGAGGATGGAGCCATTTTGGTCTTAACTTGAAAAAAACAATGGCAATTCATTGGTTGCTGGAGACACACTCTCCATAGCGGTTGTGATGTTCCTGGCTCTGGGTTGGTATTCCAGCCAAAGCCTGCTCTCATTACCTCTGGAAGCCTGTGAAGGAAATCTGTCAGCCCTGTTTTATTGTTCCTGGTGTAACATTCCTAAACTTACCTGGACTCACTATGATTCAGAACTGTTTCTCTTCATGAGATGCTGGCTCTTCAATGAATAGTTATATATGCAGACTCTTGTGTTGCTAGTTCGATCACAGCTTGGTTGAGATTGATAACTCAGGACTGGTTCCATGAGATTCAAAGTAGTGGCTGCCACTGTTGGAAAACACCTGTTACCCTGGAGACATAAAAGTGAAATTAGGCCCCTTGAAAAATTGCTTAGGATTGAGGTAAATATATTTTTTAATTAGTACAAAGTTTTGCTACAATTCACCAAACCCACATTCTTCACTTTTTATTCCCAAATATGGGATATTAGGGAAACACAGTTAATATTCAGTAATGCAGTGAGCATTAAGATTATGGAGAGCTGTTGGAGGGAAATGGCTTGTGAAATACTTAGGCTCCCTTGTTTAAGCTTGCTAGTTAATCACTGGGAGAGGAGGGAGAAGAAAAGCTTTGATTATTTTTCTTGTCAGCATACATTGCTTCTTTTTCTTCCAGGGAAGCACAGACAAAGCAAGAGCACTGCAGAATCTTAGAGAACACATTACCTTAGAAAAGCAGAACAATTTCCTGATGATTATCTTATAAAAATCACTATTGTTGTGCCTGTGGCCTTCTCTTATGTTAGGTGTTTCGTACAAGGGACTTCTTTAATGTCTGCCAGTCGAGTATAGCATGAATAAGGAAAACTCCAAAAGCAAGGATATTAAAAGTTAGATTGGGAATAACACTCCATTCCCTCTTCTCTGTAGTTCCTAGAAATCTTCCAAGCATCCTAGGCAGTGCTTTAGCTCCTCCTGGGACAGACAGCTATTTTCCACAAGGAACAAATAAAATGTGGCAGACCCATCCAGAGCTGCCAGTTGAGGGAATAGGGCAGCATAGGTGCCTTTGTTACCTGCCCAAGTTACCTCAAGGTAACTTGATGACTGAAGGGGGGGTGATAAGAAGCCTGTCACAGTGTTTTGAAAAGAAGATGCAATTTATTCCTTGTTTTTCACTTTGAACTTGGCTGTAGATGCTACAAAGAGCCATGGTATGCAGGACATGTATGAGACCAGACTGGATCCTGCAATGCAGTGGTTGCAAATGATGGGATGGTAGTGGGTAATCGGAGTATTAAAGATGATGTTTACAGTTAAGGTGTTGTGCTACGCTTAAAGCTTCTGTGCAAGGGAATGAAATTATCTTTCCTAAGCTGACTTTAGCAAACAAATCCATATTGTATAACCACCGGTCTGAGAAGGTAAGCAGCACTAAGCTGAGGCTTCTCTTTTGGAAACAGCAGATTAGGAGACAGCCTTTGGGTCCCTAAATATATTTATTTATTTCACTGGGTGAAGTACTTGCCTTAGAAGAGCTCTAAACCTAAATGATTGAAATTTTTATTTAAAGGAAAAAGAAAATTAATAGCTTTTCAGTAATGTTTGACAAAACCAAACCATTTCCATTTTAAAAATCAAGACATTTGAAGATCGTGGATGCTGAAGAAAAGAGATCTTGTATTGACCAGAAAAAAAAAGAGCAGGAAAAAGACTTCTTGTTTATTATTACTCACATTTTTCCTGTGCTCTGTATTTAATTAATTCAGATACTGCTCTTTAATCTCTCCTATTTGAAAGTTATTTAAGTAATGATTTATTGGTAATTTCCTGCTTAATTTCAGGAAAACTTCCTGGAAACTTCTTGTTTGTAGCTTTTGAACTGTTTGCATGACAAGACGTGCAGATGCCACAGGTAACTAGTGATGTGTCATGGAAGGCAAAGTATATATTTGATAGAAAGTCTCTCCAAACCTACTGAAAAAGAGAGCAAGTTGCCTCTATGCTGAGTGCTTTCAGCAGCAAGTTGCTGGCTGAGCATGCTAGCCTGGTGTGCCATGGAGCAGTTAGGTCAAGGTAATTAAACCTGGTATTAAGACTGTAATTGAATTCTGTCCAGGAAAGTACCTCTTACCTTGGAGCTTTTCTAACTGCTGCAGTATGGAGAGCCTGCTGTTACTTTTGTTTATCAGGCAGGATTTAAGGGATCAGTTGCTACAAGTCTTCAGCTATTTATACAAATGTCACAGCCTCCTGTTGAGTATGACAAAAGGGTTCCTCTGACCTTACTGCAAACAAATGTGCCTACAAGCCTGATATGTAAGGGGTGAAGAGCAAGAGACAATCCTGATGGTATTTGAGTTTTGCCAGTGACTTCCCTGGATCCTACCCATAGATTACCCATATTGTGCTGTGACAAGCCCAGCTTCTGTTTTCTTCAGCCTCCATCATGGCTGAGTCTAATTATGCTGCAGACTGGTCAACAAGCAAGCTTTGCACCAGTTGTGCAGCCATCATTACATGACCCTCTCACTGACCACAGCTAAATGAAGACCCTTGGGGAAATCTGCTGGAGGCAGAACCAGCTGTAAATGGGGATGACTTTGAGTGGTACCTTGCTGTTTAGTGGGAGATCTCTTTTCCTTGGGATTTACGTTTTGCCCCTAGGGCAAAGATGTCCCTTCAGGAAGCAGAACTAGATCCTTTTTCCTTTCTCAGAGGGAGTTTCTATAAGGAAATATAAAGCTAATAGGGCTTGTTTCCTTTGAGCGTCTGCAGAATAGCATACCAGGTGGCAGCGAGAGTTTGTGCAGCAAGGGAGGACAGTTGTCTGGTCACAGAGAGCAAAGTGCCTTCACAGAGGAAGGAAACAGCATAGAAAGAACAAACCAGTCATTCACAGAAGGAAGGCGAAAGCATTCACGTGGTGCCAGGGAGATTTTCACTGCCATTTCCAAAGCCCATAAATACACAGGCAATTAAGGGAGAGAGAAAAACAGAAGGTTCTTCTCTCTCCGTTACTGCACATCCACTGCCTGATGCATGCTTCTTAATTGCCAGAGAATTTAAAAAAAGAGCTGTTCCTTAACAAAGATCTGCTCATATCCTTTCCAGTAGGAGCAAATGTGATGGATGGGAGCAGCCGAGTGATCAGCTAAGATCTACTTCTCAGCCCATGTTCACCTTCCTCCTCAGCTGCTGGCCTCCAGTTTAATGTTTAGCACCAGAATCAGTTTGGTTAAGTCAGTGCTGCAGTCACTCTTTCTGCTGCATTAGCGATACAGGCAAATGGAGAGCAGCAATGACACGGGTCCACAGGGATAAAACTACACAGAGATAGTTTGTGCACATGGGTAGTTTTGCACTCATCCAGGCATAAAGGCTCTAGACAGTATATCCAAACCCCAGAATGATGTTTTATAGGAAAACATATTTGTAAGTGCAGCTGAAAACATCTGTTCCAGTAAAGGGTGCACACTGGGTGAAGGAGTCTGGGTTAAAGTTCCTTACTGGCATGGCTGTTGCTTTCATTGCCCTGGCTGTGTAGGTCCTTACAGGCATGCTGCATTAGAAACAGAGGGAAGCACACAAAGACATCCCTCTTCACAATGATGGTGCAGCCTCACACAACTCCAGTTCAACTCTATTTTTGTTGCTAAGGGAACTTTAACCAGTGTTGACTGAAGTGAATAAACACAGCTCATCTCGAGGCTGTATTAGAGGCAGGTACAGTTTGCTCAGGGAAGGGCTTGGTAATGGGTTTGAGTCATATCTTAAACGCGATGACTGTAATTAGAGTTGGCAGCAGTGTCAATTCCAGATGTAGCAACAGTCTGCTAAACAATGCAATATAGGAGTAGCTTAGGAAGATAGAGCTGCTTCGAAAGCAGTAAATTGGGAAAAAACAAATCTACCTCTGTCAAGATGTCAAATTAGTGTTCGGAGGTGGTGCAAAAGACAAAGATCTAACAATTAATTTGGAAACAGGACAACCAAATATAATGTGATGTGTATGCCTATGTCGTGGTAAATCTGTGATCTGCCTGCACGTTGCAAACCAAAAACAGTTTTGGTGCCTGTCTCTGGAAGAGAGGGGCAGATTTAGAGGGGCTCGAAGGCGGGAGGCACAGTTAGAGGTAAGCATGGAGCAGCTTTCCTAGGGAAAAAGGTTGAATTACTACCTATGGCTCTTGGGAGATGGGTGAGGAGGAACATGAAATAAGTCTGCAAAGACATTATTGGAATGGAGGAGATGAACACAGAGTGGCTGTTATCTACTTTTTGCAGTGTGAGAATGGGTCATCAAAGGCTCTATTTGGGCAGTAGGTTTAAAATAATGAAGTATGCCACATGTAGCTCTTGCAGGGACCTCATTGCCCCAGAATGGTAAGGTGATTAGAAATAAAATGATTTCAGCAAGTAATTTGACAGACTCACAGAAGCAAAAAGCCTGGGGCTGTGCGCAGAAGGATGCAGGTTCAGTGCCTGCCAGACGAGGTCCCAGAGCCCCAAATTACTGTGGGCTGCAAAAGCAGAGTGGGCAAGGTCCCTTCAGCACAGACTTCTTACCCTGCTTTCTTCAATGCCTGCTGCTGGAGGCAGGACACCAAACCAGATGGCTCTTGAATCAATAGAGCCATGCTTATGGCCAGTTAGAAAATGCAGGTAATATGTCTACAAAGGTTTCAGATGTGACAGAGCTTGACATTTGCTTTGAAGTGCCAAGAAGCCTGGAAAAAAAATGCTTGTGTTTAAATATGCTTTCAAATTTAGAAGGTGTGAATGGGATAGCCTAAGTAATTATAGCCCTGTCATTCTAGTACTCTTTTCAGGTGAAATAATGGGAAAACTGATATGGGATTTGATTAATAAAAAATTAAAGCATGGAAATTAATGCCAATCAAAATAGATTTATGGAGAAAAAACTCCTGTCAAATTAATCTGATGTCTTTTTGATGACATTATGAAATTTGTTTGTAGAGGTAAGTAGCGCAGATGTGGTTAGATTTTTTAAAGCATTTGTTGTTGCACCTCTCAATAGAGAATTAGGACAGTCTAAAATAACTTTCTGTGAGTTAAGTGGATTAAAACCTGGTTAAATGGCACTCTGAAAATACAGCTGCAAACAGGGAACCATTACTACAAGCATGTAGTATCCCAATTCTGCACAGTTGGATTCTTGCCCTGTCACATTTGGTATTTTTAGCTGAGAGGAAGCAGGGATGCAAAAATCACCTCACTCTTCAGAACAGCAGACTTTGTTTAGGGATCTACCTGGAAGAATCCCATGGATTACATCTCTAGAGAGAAGAGGCATCCAGGAGAGCTGATTGATTTTTAAGGATTACAGTGTAGATGAGGCCCTCAGTGACACAGGTTAGTGGTGCACTTGGCAGTCCTGGGGTAATGACTGGACTTGATAATCTTAAAGGTGTTTTCCAATCTTGTTGATATTATGATTCTGTGATACCAAGGGATAGGAAGTAAAGTCACCTGAAGGAAAGTTTTTTGGTGACACAAATGATAAGACTGCAGAGAAACCATGAAAAAGGACAAGGTCACAGATGTAGTACAGCTGCAGATTCTTTGTTAAACTTGGGTTAATCAAGCAGCACGTATTATAAAATGGTCACTTGTAAAGCACTATATAAAGGCATAAAAAAAGGGTAGTAGTAGTTACAATGCTTTTAACCTCGGGGATCCTTGTGGGAAGCAGTAATTGTGGAAAAAAAAATGCTAGTAATTAGCTGAAAGTGAATCCTTGTGCAAAACTATGCTATAAGACACTGTTCAGAGGCTCGAAAGTGTAAACTAGGGTATCTCAGATAGGAGCTAGGAAAGTAATATATGACATCTGCACTTGACAGGTGCTCAGCTACTGTAATACTGCCTTCTGTTCTGGTGCCCACAGTTAGAGCTCTGTTAAACTCAAGAGACTTCTCAAACTAGACATGCAAATGATGGTAAAGTAAGGGGCCATGCTTCACAGGCTGAGATACCTGGAGAAGAGCCTATTTAGTTTTGTGGGAAACCGAAGGGGTTCCAGTTTGTAAATACCTACTTAGAGAACCAAACTTTCGTCAAAGGGCACTTGAAGCTAGCAAACAACGTTATAAAAAGATCTAGTGGCTGGAACCTGAAGCCCGGCAATTTCACACTAGAAATGAGGCACAAGTTTTTTCAACAGGGAAAGTAATTAAACATTGGAGCAATTTGCCATGGGAATGTGGTGGAGTCTCCATCACTGGCAATTTTAAAATCAATACTAGCTGTTTCTTCGGAGCATATGTTCTATCCAAGCATGAATTAATTCAGGATAGTCCTTTAAACCATAGTATTCAGGAGTTTGGAAAAGAAGTTCACTTTTACTTTTGGTGTTATAATCGCAGTTCTCTTAACTGTTGGGTATTGTGCCCCTTTGCCCTTTTTTCGTAGACCTTTTAACATTCTTACATTAAAGACCAAAAGAATTTCTCATCCTGCTTGTGGTTCTGAGCACGAGAATAGGATTTATTTTCCCTTTGGTCAGAGTTGTATTTTCCATCTCCAAGTTTTGAATGATAGTTTGTTCTCACTGATCTTGGGTTTGGTCATCGTTTGCTGTGTAACATCCTGTGCATTTTGCATGTCATAGTGGTAGCTGCAGTTCTCCTAGAAGGTCTGTATGGCTACATAGGTGCTAGTAAACAAGGCAGCCCAAGGAACATTTGCAGGCCCTGCAGCCAACTGGCACAGCACCACTTGGACTGATATGGGTAGATTTACCATTCAGAGCAATGAGGCCATTCCTTGTTTGTGATTACCTCCAAGCTATGTCCGGTGTGGTATCTGCTGGTGCCAACACCATGGCAATGCCCACGATGTTGAGAGTTTAACAGCATCGACAGCTGACCAGTGCCTGTGCCTTCTTGGTTATGGAGTATAGGTAAAGCCTATGCATCTAATGTTTTTCTTGTTAGAGCTTCTTACAAAAACATGTTCAGAAGTGTTGATTTTGTTGATTTTTTAGGGGTTGAAGGCTTTTGTGGAGAACAGTAGATTTTGAATGAAAATTTTCTCAAGTCTGTATCTAAACCATGGCTTCAACTTTCTCAATTAGTTTCAGCAGCGCTGAATCCATTTCTTCAAAGTAGCATAAAAAATACTTTGATTAAAATGCTTTGATAGATTTTTCATTTGACTTTTCTGCTAAATATTATACAATATATTTTTTATTTCATGTTATAATGCTTTGACAGTATCCACACTCTGCCAATATTATCAAAATGAAGCAATCCATCATTATTCTAATAAAATATTTAATTTAATTCTAATCTTGATTTTGTAGAGCTATTGCTCTGCAAGAACTCCCAAAGTTTCATCTTTCAGCTTTCTTCAAAATGAAAACAATTCATTTCCAGAACTTCCCTCAAAGAAGGTGGCTTTTTTTTTTCTGGAAGGGACGGGGTATCCTGGGTTCAGCAGTAGCTGTCATTTTTCTCCTTCTTAGTAGCTGGTGCAGTGCTGAGTTTTTGACTTTCGGCCTGGGAACAGCGTTGATAACACCGGTGTTTTCAGTTGCTGCTCAGTAATGTTTACTCTGACCAAGGACTTTCTGAGTCTCATGTTCTGCCAGGGTGGAGGGGAAGCTGGGAAGAAGCAGAGACAGGACACCTGACCCAAACTGACCAAAGAGGTATTCCATACCACAGCACGTCATGCCCAGTGTATAAACTGGGGAAGTCACCTGAAAGGGTTAGCTCACCGCTCGATTGGGCTGGATATCGGTCAGCGGGTGGTGAGCGGTTGTATTCTCTGGCTTTGTTATTTCCTTTATCATTGTTGTTATTGGTGGTAACAGCAGTGATTTTATGTTATACCTTAGTTATTGGGCTGTTCTTAATTCAACCCATGGGAGTTACATTCTTTCGATTCTACTCCTCATCCCTCCTGGAGCGGGAGTAAGGAAGGGAGGGAGTGAGAGAGAGACTGCGTGTTTTTTCTGAGTTACAGCTGGGCTTAAACCGCGACATGGGGGAACGTACTTGATCGAAGTGTACGCTGAATTGGCTCTCGTGCCCATGCCGTAAGTGTTACTTTGACCTCTCAAAGTAAGCTTGTTCCACTTGCGTACAATCAAGAGTGGGGTTCAGCTTCAAACTGTGAATGCCTAAATGCAGATATCTATCTGTTAGCTGGGTATCTGCACCCTCATAACTTACTGATTCTTTACCACCAATGTGTTCAGTCGAGTCAGTCGCAGATGGCTGCATTTGGTCAGTGAAATTGCTCTCCAGACTCTGCTGCTAGTATAGACCAGCAGGGGGTTGTGTGATTCAGCTGCCTAAATATAGGTATTTTGAGCCTTTTTAGTTGCCTTGAATTAGGAAAGAGCTTTGCAGATGATTTGGGTGGCACTGGACACTTTTAACGACTCACGCTCTATTCTCTGCAGGTGAAACCCTCCTGTTAAGTGTAAAAAGAAGTGTAGAAGCATCATTCACAAAATTTAAGTTGCTTTTGGTTCCTTTAGCTCTTTCAGCTCTACCTCATCTGCCTTGACAGAACATGAGGCGCCTCTGGTGATAGAGGGTGGAGAATTGCTCATTTTCTCCTTATGCTACTATCTTACATTTTCAGTGCTATTTTTTTATAACTGATACCTACTTAGGGACAGTCCCAACCTTCTGAGCTACGGCTCAGATCAAGATAATGCTGCTACACTTGGAATCTGGAGGTAGAAAACCTCAGGCAGTTTTATTACGTAGAACAGAAATTAAATATATATATATTAATATTAATATTAATATAGTATATATTTATATTATTTCATTTATATATTTTAAATATATTTTATATGTAACTTAAAATATTAAATATATAATATTATGTGTTAAAATAGATTTTAAATATATGAATATATTAATTGTAATATATTAATTTATATTTTTATTTATTATAAAGAAAAATATTATAATTATATTCATATATTTTTTAAAATATATATATCAATTATTTAATAAAGCAAGTGTTGTTCCGGATCTCTCCTGGGATTGATGGTAAGTTCCCAGAAGTATGATACCCGAAAGGATGAACGCCAGGGTTAGCTACTGAAATGAGACAGCAGTAAAGAAAATTCCAACCTGAAATTCTTGCTATTTGAATGCAAAGTCACCTGTCAACAAAATAAGAAAATGAGTTTCTTTATTCATTTCTTCATTCCTACTGTTCTATCAGCTGTACCTGCATCATTGTAGGAAGACCCTCAACTCTCATACATGATTTTCAAGGAAGCTTTAGCTTAAGTAGAAGCACCTAATATGCAGGGAAGCTAGCCAACTTCCGTAAGAATTACAAACTTAAGGAAAAGGCAAATCCCAGCAGTTCTGTACCTGTATCTGTAACTACAATTGAATGTACTCTGGACTGTAAGTGGACACTGTCATGGAATAGCCCACATTCAAGCTGTTAAAATCTTTTATTCTTCAAAATAGATTGACCGTGTCTGAATTGCCTGTTGGGAATGGATGTGTTGGGAGTGTTTAACCCATAGACTTGACTGGGAACTGTTTTGCATAGTGTTGGTTGGCACAGGTCAAAATTATGTCAGGAATGCACTCTAGCAATTCGGCAGTGTTGGTGGCTCTGGTGTTGGGGAATGTTTCCAGGTGCTGTTTAATTTACTAGTAGGAAAATAGCCAAGGAATCCTGCTCGGAACTTCGTTACTGCTATTGATGTTACATGTATGGGTATAACACTGATGAGCAGCAATATAAAACAAATAGATGAGAAGGTATTGAAATAAATCATGTTTTCATCTGGTTTCAGTTTTGGATCCTGTAGTACTCTTTGGTGGTGTTTATATTCTCCTGCTTGGTTGAACTGGCATCAGGACTGACTGCTGTTTTCTGTAGATCTGCTGGCAAGGGAGAACAGTGCAGCACTGCTCTGCAGCTGTTGTTGCTGAAGCTCGTTGCATGTATGCTATTTGTTTGCAAAACTTGAGATGGGGGGGTTCTACAGTGGAGTTCTATTATAATTAGCCCACTCAGCTGTCAAAGTTGGACCCTAGTCTTTGCTTCCATATAGTTGGCTAAGAAGGATTATACAAGCAACTGTTTTAGGGGGATTTTCTTTATCAGGTTTCTCTCTACCTAGTAGATTCTTTATCCTACAGCGAAGTTGTTTTGTTTTTCTTTGTAATTCTTTCATTTTTAGACTGAAGCTCAGTCATTCATTAATTATAAGGCTGCTCTATATAATTCAAAGGATATTAAATTTCTGTTCTATGTTATAAAATTTTACTCTGTTTTGGTAGTTTGGGTTCTTTTTTTCAGCTTCTAGGCAGTGGACTACTAAAACCACCCTAGGTGGATAATAGGGTGAATAGGAGCATCAGCACATAATGTCAACACCTTTTTCTGAGTTGATACATTGAAAGTCAGGATTTGAGGAGCGGTCCAGGAAAGGCCAGTAGGTCACGGGTGTCCGTGATAGTGTTCTTTTGAGCCTACCAGAGTGTTTAACTCCACATTTGTTTGCATAGATTTTATTTTTAGCCTTCATCTTTGAATTGCTATATGAATTTAATGAGACTCTGTTTTTCGATCAATTTAATTGTGAGTGCCAGCCTGAGTCAAAAGCCTTTATTTAAGCCTGTGCTTCAGAAAAATACCTTTGCAGCTTTTGTCTGATACAGGCTTGTTAATGAACATCTGCACAGTAACGTGGTTAGCACTTAGTTTCCTAGGGAAGAATCCCATTTGAATTCTCTGGATTATGTTATTGTTGGCCAGGTATAGCAATGCATCTTTCTTGAGGATGCTGCTGAATAGATGGCTTATATAATACCACTGTGGTAAATAGAACTAAGTGTGGTTTGGCTTATGTGCATTTGGGGTAGTTAATTCATCTGAAACTGCATGCCCCTGATGGCAGTTGGGTGGACACCATGGCCCTTTCCCTTTATTTAGCTTAGAGCAACTGTCTGTTAAGCGTGTGAGAAGTGGAAGGCTGCATGATATGGGAAGCCAGAAAGGCTGAGGTACGCCAGGGCCACTGTAAGTGCAGAGACAGTGGGGGGAGTGATGTGTTTAAACATTTAGCCACAGTTGCGGCGAGGAAATCGCATCAGTCTAGAATAGAATGCTTGTTAATTGCCGATTTTCTGGGCATTCTAGCATACAGGCGTTCGCTCCTATCTTGTTACTTGTTGAAGAGGAAAAGGAGTTGAAAAGGAAAAGCCATTTAATTTTCTGTGTGTGTTTTTAATTGTCCCTCCTGAGACGGGCTTTTGCACAGTCACGTGTTGAATCCAGTGCTTGCAGTTTGTTTTCTGACAGCTGAGCCTCTGTTATCACAGTGTAGCTACTGGGAGGGAAGGGAAGGGGGTGGCTCTGCCCACCACAGGGTAGTCTTGGGGTGGATAGGCTCTGTCAGACAAGCGTGGGGTACTTTTGAAGTTATTGTTAGTCTCTGAGCCTGGAGAAAGAGTCTTCTCTCTCCCTCTGGTATAAGTTTGAAGTGTGACTCCCATCCAGGTGGGTTTCCACGCTTTGAGGCCCCATCTCTACCCCAGTCAGCTCATGGCTATTCTGAGGTTTTCCTTGAAAAAGTAGCAATGGTCAAAAATACTGTCTTGGACTATTAAGAGAAGATGTTCTGTCTTGTTTCATGGAGAAGAAAAATGGCAGGGAAAGTCATACTGGTCCATTGCTGTTGACCTATCTCCACTTGGTTATGAAGGACAGCTGGGTCTCCACTGTCCATTTAGTTTCTAGATTCTCCTGATAGTCATGCTCTCATTTTTGAACTTCAGTTCAATGTAATAGCCAGTAACAGCTGTTCAGTTGTTCAGTTCAAAACAGGAGCCAGTGCTGTTACCACTATGGCTATAGAGTACAGAGTGCTGAGATGAGTATGACCCTCTCAAAAGTACTGAGATTACTTGTATGGGCATGTCTCCCACTGATACTTCCAACAGTGATGGCCACAATGCAGAGGTACCCAGTCTCTGTTTAAATTGTCTTGCTTGCATTTTGGTTGCAGCAGCAGGAAAGCACCGAGAATTCAATCACTGTGTTCCTCCATTGTGCTTTGTGAGCCTCGCTTAGCTTTGTGATGTGGTTAGACTTGTGTTAGTACCAAAACATGCCAATTCAGTACTAGACTGGATTTGCCAGCAGTGCCCTGCTGTGAGTGTATGGCAGCTGGCCATGTGTGCTGTCTTGCTTTGCTCAGAGCAGAGCTCAGGGAGGCAGTGATGAAGGGTGGCAGCTGTTTTCATTAGCAGTCCTTGCAATGTCATATACAAGCTTGAATCACAGTAATGGGGAAGTGGGAAAGAGTAAAAGAGAAGAATAGATGGAACTTCTTCCCCTGTACAGGAAAAGAAGCAAAGGCTGTGAACACCAAATGCCTCAAAGGAGCTCCTGCTAGGTGATGTATATCCTGGAGAGCCTAGCAAGGGCCATTTCATTCCTTAATCCTTAAGAGGAAGCTTGGTCAGAGATGGATCTCTTTATAACTCAGACTAAGCATAGTAATAAATGGGAAAGGTGAGGCCTCAACATCTTTGGGCTCAGTATAGGATTTCTGGGGAAAACCAAGCTGAAAACAGTCTATCAGTTTACCATTCCTTCACATATTCATTGCTTAATACACTATTTTTCTGAAATATGTAATACCCTTTCCCTCCACTTACTTTTCTCCTTGATGTCCCACTCTCCCTGTACATAGCTCTAATCCACTGTCTTAGTGACTGATAGGATGTTCATCATGACTGGTCTGGACTTTGAGGAGCAGATGCTTTATGGCATTATGGCATAACAAACTATAGCTACCAGGATAACAGTTCTTTCTGTGCCTTGGATCTCAGATGTTTCATTCCAGAGGATCCAAAACTAAGGCAACCAAACCCACAAACTAATTTGAAGATGTTTTCCATAAGGCAAAATGGAGGCATTTTTGAGGCAAAATGGGCATGGTTCTGCTGTTCCCCTTCACCGTGTGATTGTGGAGCTGTTCATGTTTCTAATTTCAGAACAATGATTTGCATACTACATTACTAAGGTGTGACTCCCTTGGTCCTCTGGTTGCTCAGACATTGTGCATAAAGCAATGCAGTGGCGCCTTAGTGAGGAACGTGCTTTGATGGAGTAGATTATATACATGTTTCTATGAGACAGACTCTTTGAAGTTTTCTTGTCAGTAATTGCCACAACAGGAGGGAACGTCTGAGCTACATTTATAGGCCTGTTTTCAGGAGTTTGTCAAAACAGAGTTTCATCCCACTTGGAAGTGTTAAGACGTACAAACATGTGAGATTTTTTCCCCAAAAGCAGATGGAAAAAAAAGATTAAATCCCTATATTTTTTTATGAAAGAAATATTTAGGCATATGGAAAGGTTTTCTTTTGACATCATAGAGATGTTTCATTTCAGAGATTCTGAAACATTGAATTTCTTCTTTATCATCTCGACTGCTAAATGACTCAAAATATTTCAGCTTTTAAAATGGAACACAAACTGGTACATATTCTTACCTGACTAAAATTAAGCATGTAGGTGATTCCTTGTAAAAGTGACAATCAAATTGATTCAGTTTTACTGCAAATTATTTCTACAGCTACATAGTAGTGGGTTTTGGGTTTTTTTGTTTGCTTGGCTTGTTTTAGTTGGTTTGGTTTTATTTTTACCCCAAACCACATTCTCTGAGAAACTTCTATCAAAAATCTTCACAATGCAGTTGGAACTGAAAAAGTTAATAAAAAAATATTCCATTCAAAAGGCATTCACCCATTCCAAAAGTGCTCCCTTGCCAGACTGTGTTGAGAATATCAGATATTATGGTCTTTGGAATCAGAATAGGGAATTGGCTGGAAAGTATCTGTCATGAATTTCAAGTAGTTAGCATTTAGACTAAAAACCCAAAGTACTAGGAAGATGGTAAAGAAGCACAGTTTTTAATGAAGATGGTAAAGAAGCATCACATTTTAACGTGATGTCAGGGATGAGAAGATAGCCCTGATTTTCCTTTTATCCTATTTTTCCTCTTAAGAGTACCCACATGTACACAGTTTCTCTCTCTTGGTCTCATTTGAAAATCTTAAAGATGTTCATATGTGTTGTATGTATTCCTCTCAACTATTTTATACACTGCCAGCTATCATAGCACTCCAGAAGTGGTTCAGTGCTCAGGCAAGAAGAGTATTACTTATCAGAGGAACTGCAATTAAGCAGTACCATTTGAATGTGGAATATAGAGTCTGTGTTGAAGCCATTTATAACAAAATGCAAACAATTTAACAAACATAATTGGGAAGCAAAAATAAACAAAACCAAATTCAAAGCAATGGCCCTCTGGTCATGGGCAGGAACTGAATTTGTTGGCTGTCTTATTTGGCACGTGTTAGTTGCTCAGCTGTACATACAGACTTTGTCCACCAGGATTTGGACTGGGAGCCAGGAACTCATTGCTAAGCCTTCAGCTGGTAATGACCTTCCATCACTAAAGATTTCCCTAATGGAAATTGCTAACATTTAGAGAGCTTTTATGGAATCTTTCGTAGTATTTAGTAGAGAATTTTCCTAGGAAAATCTCTTTCAGTCCTGTATTTTTAGAAATCCATTGTATAGAGTGCCCATTAAATTTCTGTAGAACCCTGCTGGGGTTTTCTCAGCTGCAATCTATAGGGTTGTTCTGAAAAATCAGGATTGTAACCTGTCTTCTGACACAGATTCCTCCTTTTAAGCCAGACAGGTCGTTTTGTGTTTCTGGTAGGTCATATTCAAAGCTGGTGCACGATCCCCATGAGGCATTAGTTAAGCTATGCCTTTTTATAAAGGTGAGGGATCTGTTCCAGTGAATTTGTTTCTGTGCTTGCTCTTCCATGCTATCCACCAGTATCGTGTTTAAAAATCTCTGCATGGAAACAGACAAACACAAATAGTGACAATTGGCCTTAGACCTCTTTCTACCTTTGCCAACCATAAGTAGTATTACAAGTATCTTGTATTTTGCAGCAGCAGGAAGAGGGAAACATTGGTTTTCTACAAAGTGCTTGTCAGAGTGCAGCCAAAGAGGGGAGCCAGAATGTCAGAAAAGTGAGAGAAGCAGCAGCAGTTAGGCAACAGGATGCAATGAGGGATTTATAGATGCCTGTGTGGGCCTGTTGCTGGTGTATATTACTGTCTTTCAGAACACATTCACTGGTTAATTAAAGCTAAATGCAGATCACCTTCTACTCCTTTCTCTCCCAGTGTTTTTCCTTCCTCTTCCTCCTCTTAAGGTCTCAGGTTGCTACACTGACTAGAAGAAGTGATTTGAGCTGACTGCAGTGTTAGGTGCAGATCTATGTAGGGAACACAAAGCAGAAACCGCAAGAAAGAAATCTCAGCTTACTTAGTTTCTTGTAGTCCATTGTTGTATGGTGCTCACTGCCTCCCCTTTGTACTGCTCAAAGAGCTGTATCAAAGGAATTGGATTGCACTTGAGTAGCAGCTGGGAACAAGCCCAGATGTCCTCCTAATAATGCTGATGCCACCCAGGAGTTAGTGAGGCTCAGCATGACAGGAAGCACCCTGTGAGGTCTCTGGGGTGCTCTGGGGCAGGAGGTAACAAGCTAGTCATTGGGCACAAACTCCTTGGGAACAAGGAAGAGGTGGCAGTGTGGTGTATCAAAGAACATGGAGCAGGATGGTCACCAAGGTGCAAGCCAGAGGGCAAGGAAGAGGTGGGAGTGACTTATAAAACACACGCCTTGCCTTTAAGGAAACCTGGTTGTCTTCTTTCTTTCCACTGAGCAGAGCAATGTGACCCAGCTTGCTTGTCCCAGCAGTTAATGTAGGGCACTTGGGAAACACTTCAGTTCTTAAGTACTGAATATTTTAGACTCTTGATTATTGTAGGAACGACATTTTCCTCGGGATTTTCAACTGTTAAATGTCATGCCATGCACTGGGAACTGAGTGCACCAGTTAGAACCAGAGAAAGACCCCATTTGTCCCTGAGGTACTTCTGTGGACTTTAAAATATTTATAATCTGTCTGTGCTTGGACAATTTTGCCAAAAAAAGTGCATTTTTTTTTTTCAAAGTGTTGAACAAGAGCTATTTTAAGAATCTCTCACACTGTAAAAGCATTTTTATGTAGTATGTGCTTACGAAGGTGTGTGGATACAAGCAGCATCCCCTGGATGTGTTTGCAGTAGCACTTTGGCTGTTCCTCTCATCCCAAAACCACAGTACCCACATTCCCCAAACCCAGCTCTGCTAGCACAAGCCTTCTTCTCTCCCCCTGTTATGGGTGGCCCATGTATCCCATTCTAGTCTACCTTAGTCTGGCGGGCTCACACTGTTTATCACTTGTGTGAGATATCAGTCCCCTGTGTTCAGGAGGATAGGTAAGTGCCAGCACACGCTGTTCTCCTTGGTGACATTAGCTAGGTTGTTAATGCTGGGTTTTGAGAAGCATTGACGAGAATGTTGCTACAAGCCATTTGTGAGCCACCCAGTGTCCCTTTTTTCTTGCAGATGGAGAAAAAAAATTTCTGACTTGACAGCATAAAAAGAGAGGGATTTTTATTTTTTTATTTTTTTTTTTCTGGGGGGAAAAATTATATAGAATTATGTCACATCAAGAAAAACACAATGATTAAAATAACTTGCTATGAATATTCATTCTCAGCTTGGCAGATGGATGAAGTGGGCTGAGCATTTGCAGAATATTGTTAACTGAGCTCTCTTCCAGAGAATAACATTTCAAAAGAATTTCCGATTAGGTCTGTTGGCCAAAATGAGAAAGGATTTTTCTCTTCCTTTTTTCTTTCTTTGGCATTCTGAGTTTCCACCTTCCTGCTGAAATGGATTTCTCTCTAATCATAGTTTTGGATACTTCTGAAGCCTCACACTGAGGCCTTCCAGATGGGTTCATTGCGGTAGGAAGAGAAATATTCATTATCATTATTATTATGATTGCTATTATCATTCTTAACTCTTACATTGCATTGTCATGATTGCTCTGAACACTCTCAAACTGGATAACAGACAAGTTTCATTTCTTCTGACTGAAATATTTGTCACCTCTGGAAAGGGAACCAGCATTTGTTGAATAGCTTTGTGCTAAGGAAAAGGGAAAAAAAAAAGCATTGTACACATTTTAAAGTTTAAGAGGTTTACTTTACTGGAGTTTAGCTGGTTTTATACCCAAGGTATTTTGAAAGATTTTAAGGACACAGTCACCAGCAATGGGGAGCCGAGTTGTACCTCCTTTGAATGTTGCAGTGCCCTCTAGTAGCAGTTTTGATTATTAATCTGTACTGGCTTTGAAGGAACATTGCTTTTTTTTATCAACACACTGATAACATTTCAAGTTCTGTCTTCATCAAACCAGGCTAAAACCCCCTGTTTGTCAGGAGGAATGTTGAATGAAATGGCTGCTGTGCTGGTTCATTTTCTTTTCAGTGATTTGACACAAGAAGACAGAAAAACACAACTTTTTTTTTTTTTTTTTGCAAAATTGAAACACTTTGTCCATTTTTATTTCTTGATTTATAGAAATCAGAAGCTATCCCAGTTTTTCACACAACTTGGAGCTGTGCAGTCTGAGAGGGTTAGAAAGCGGTCCAGCCCATACCAGTTACTCCAGTCATGCATCTTATGTTGTGGAAGCAAGCCCTGGTGTGTCTAACACTCTGACTGCACTGTGCATCGTGCTTTTCCTAGGATTCTGTTTCTGGGGGTGTTTTTTGATGTGGTTGCTGCAGTACACAGTGCTGCTGAGCTGACAGGCCAGCAGCTCCTTAGAGAAGGATAGGATTCAGATATTAATAGCGTAGCGCTGGTTTTCCCAGACGTAGGTGATTGTGGGAGGGCTTTTCTAAGTTTGCTTTCTAGAGCTGTCAATACAAATTGGCAGCAAGGTGTGAGACAAACCTGGAGGCATGTACTACTTTGTATAGACAGGAGTTGTAGAGAAAATACGACCATTTAGAAAAAGGACAGGGAAATACACGTGTATAAGAGGAAAAGAATGCAGCATCAGGGCTCTGTTTCAGAGTGATTTGTTACCATCCCAGCAACAGCTCTTGTTTCAGCTGAGCATGATCTCTCTTGAGAAGAGGAGGAATCTAATCATGATGATTGATAATTCCTTCAGAATTTCCCCAGTAGGTATCAGACTTGTGACGCAGAAAACTGCTCTGTCCTGGGAGAGCAGATAGGAGCAAAATGCCTCTCATGCTGCTCAGAGGGTCTCTCCACTCACTTCAGGTTCAGCCTGTGAACCAGGATATTTCATTGCTTTGGAGAGTAGAAACGATTGTTTGAGGGCCATCCAAAGAAGGTCTCTGGCAGGCTGATCTGTGGAAGCCAGTACTCTGGTTTAATAAACTCACTACTAACTGTACACCTCTCTGGCAAATGGATAGTGACACATAGTGACCAAGTTTACCGGCAGTGTTGCCCGAGGCTTTAATTGCCTTGCACATAAAGTTATTTATCTCCACATCAAGAGGGTTGAGACCACATTTAGGGAGTAATTACAAAGCTGCCAGAGGGACTGGTGTTTGCCATGCCAGCCAGGCTGTGATTTATCGCTTCTGCTTGAGTTTAGAAAGTGAGCTTTCCCCTCACTTCTTCCCCTCATCCTGTGCATCATGGCTAAAGGCATCCGTATCCCCCAATTCCCTCCTATATTATCTGTGTAGAATATATTGGGCAGCTGTAAAGAATCAAATACTCTGAGTTTAGTTCTGAACATTGCTCTTACTGCTTCACTCCTGAGGGTTGTTTTAATTCCTTCCTTTCTATTTCTTTTTTAGAAAGAAATTGTTATTAGGATTTTCAGTGAGATCTAGATGATATTTGGGAGACTGTATTGTACAGGCTCTTGTTCATTTATACTTTTTATAGCAACAAATTCTTATCTTTCTGTAAAGGATTTGAAATGTTTCTGCCTTGCCCATGGGGTCCATAGGGGTTTTGTTTGTTGCTTCCTCATGAACTGTAAGGAAATGCAGTGTGTTTGGCTGAAGTCTTGAAGCATGGTCCCAGCCCTCGGCTCCCTAGATCCAAGTCCAAGTGCCCTTCCCCCTTTTGCAAATCCAATCCTTCATCACCCAAGATCATGTAAAACTCATAAAATGCAGGAATGAAAGGAACCTGACTGAATATTTACCTTATTTCTAGAAGCTTCCCATGAAAGAGACTCAGCCATGGGCCCAGGTAGCATGCTGCAATGCTTTGCTGTCTTAAGAACTGAAAACTTTTTCCCCATTTCCAAATCAAATCTTCCATTTGGGGTGCTACACTGGTTTACTTTTTTTTTCCTCCTTCTCTAGCTCTGTAATGCTGTATCCACTTTGAAATAAGTTTCTATATATTCAAGTCCTGTTAGTTCTGTAGCCTTCTCTTTTCTGGATTACACAAACAGGGGTTTTGCCAGCCTTTCTCCCTGGGGGATGTTTTCTTAAGATCTTGGCCCACACTGCTCTGGGTTTATCTCAGTTGATATGTCTCTTTCTTCGAGTCTGGTGCCTAAAACTGGGCAATGGTTCTCCAACTGGGGTTCCTCCGTAACTGTATTCAGTTTTCAAGTGATATTTTCCATATCTTGCGCATTATTCTCCTTTTAACAGGACATGCATTTCCTTCAGAATATTGCTCTGCTGGCTCCTGTTTAGTGTGTGAAGTGCTATGTGCTTCTGGTTGTTATTATAGGATTACTCACGAACAAATCAGTGACTAGTCAGTCTATATGTGATGTAATTCCCCTCTTAGACATAGCACTTGGCAGCTTTCTGTCAGGTTTCACCTTGCTTGTTTTGAACCAGTTCTCCCATTTTCCAAGATCTTTTTGAACTTAATTCCTGTCCTTCTGATTGAGAAGAACCTCTCGCAGCTCAATGTCTCTTACCAGATGTATGCGTGACCTCAATCTCACTATTCCCCCAAACATCTTATATTAACAAAGCCATTGTAACAAATAATACGTAGGAAATATTGTAAAAGGGAACCAAGACAATATTGTATTTTCCTTATGTTCCTCTGGGTTGGCCTCACTGAGACCTGATTTCTGTTTACCAATGGGATACCTTTGTAGCTCAAATAATTTCTCTAAGCTTGTCCATTTAAATGTACTGTTTTGTTTTAAGGGTTTCCTCACTTTCTAGAATCATGTTTAGCTTTCTTACTTGGAAATGCCTTTCTGACACTTGGATCATTTTTTCCCTCTCTATGCAAGAGGATAGGTATTTAATCCTTATTGCTTCTGATGTTACTTCCTTTACAGCCAGTTTTCCTGTTTTACAATCCCCTTTTAAAAACTAACAGCACTTCATCTCTATGGTGGTTTTGGTTTATTTATTTACCTGGGGTATGTGTGGAATTCCTATGGGACAATAACCCTGTTTGTGAAGCCATCACTCTTGTTCAGTGCATCAACAACAGTTGCTTTTCAAAAAGACTTTGGGCTTTCATGTCAAATTGTACTGAAAATAGCCTCCTGCCTCTGTGAGCTCTGGAGTCAGCTGTTGGAAGTGATAATTTATTTAACACATCAAGAAATTACTTTTCTAAACTGTCACCCAACATGACACCTGACTCATTTCTGTAAGCAGATAACCAGTCACCCCTTTTTTCCTGCTTTATTACGCTGGTTATTGCTTTGATGCTCTTCAACTTCATGCATTTAGTATTTTTCTGTTCTCTTGATCAAGAAGATGATGAGGTAAGCCTGCAAGTATATAGATATTCTTGTATTTGGGGCTTTTAGTGTTTGCTTTATGAATATCTCAAAACATTACTGGGTTCTGTGAGGGTACAGCGCCCTCACCTCTAAAGCCTACTATACACTTCACATACAGTTTGAAACCAAAGATTATGTTTTTGCATTGATCTTTGTCATTCCATTAATCCTAATTTTAGCAAGGTTTTTTTCCATTATCCATCACTCAGATTTACCCGTTGTTGCTCAGCAGCTTTTGCAGTGATGTGTATACACATGGTCATTTCTAGTCTTGTCCCAGAGCCTCATTTTGCTGAGGTTCTGTTGGAAGCCCTGTTACTTATTTCTGCAGTTGTACCATCTCTTAGCTTTGCTTTTGCTGAAGTTTCTGTCCTATTCCCTGCTCCTAGATAAGTTGTCTCTCTGTTACTGACATCCCTAGCAGATGTCTTTGTCTGACTTGAGTGCTCCTTAGCACCTGTCAGCTTTCCTTAACTCAGACTTTAAGAAAATGCTCTCCAAACCATATTAATTTCCAGGAGCACAGTTAGGGGCTGCTGTAGTTAAGATGGAACCCATTCTGAGCCCACCCTGTCTGCAAACACAGTGTTTGCTTGAAATCCCTGCGTTCCTAATAACGTTTATACCTCTCCTGTCTGCTTGAGCTTTTCCTCCCTACGGAGTCCTTGTAATTCCAGCTGTCTGTGAGAGTTAACATGGTGTCTCTGAAATAGATCAAAGAAACATATTGTAGAGACCAAGCATATTTTTCTAGGGTGTCTCTTTCGTGCACAACCACCTATTACTGTTACAAGAATGTGTTGTGACCAAGAACCTGTCATTTGTGCCTCCTTGCACGCTGGTCTAGATGCTTGCAGAGTGCTATGACTTCTGTTTCCTCCAAGCAAGGTACTTGTGTTTTTCCTTAGTCATCAACTGGAACTGGGTCAGATTCTCCCATCTTATATCTGGAAAGCTTTTGAAGTAGTATTCTTCATCAGAAAGAAGGGGACAGGATA
This sequence comes from Psilopsiagon aymara, assembly GCA_024733675.1. NCBI lineage: Eukaryota > Metazoa > Chordata > Aves > Psittaciformes > Psittacidae > Psilopsiagon > Psilopsiagon aymara. The sequence goes on from JANRGW010006292.1 coordinate 25,002, forward strand.
GGAACAATGCTTCCGTGAATGAAAACATCCATTTTTGACTGATTTTCTTCCTCTGTTTCAGCCTGTTCCAGTGCTGCTCAGAGCCTGAGTCTCTCCAGGGGGGTGGGAAAGGTGGGTCTGATGGGTTGCACATCTCCCTCTGCTCTGGGTCTTCCCATTCACAGCCCATCCTGGAAGTGCCCCTTTGCTTTTGAAGGCTGTGAAAATCATGGATGTAGATGGAAGTCTGGACAGCACTTTGAGAAACTGATCATCTAAGTTGTCCCCACCATTGTCTTTACCTACAGTTCTGAGGAACTGGTCAGTACGTGGTGGTTTTGTCTGCTGCTCTCCTGTCACTACTGTATTCCCTTTATGGTTTCTCCCTCTCGCTGTCCACCTTTTTTCTTGCCGTTCCTCACAGTCTTTTCCTGAGGTACCACCACCGTGGCTGGGGGCTCAGCTGTGTCCTGCTGTGGGGCTGTTGGAATCAGTCACAGCTAGTATGAGGCAGCCCTAGCCTCACCTCAAAGAGGCTGCCCCTGCAGCTCCCCATGGCCACACCTGCACCCCATGCAAGTATAATAATGACTTACTTTTCAGCAGCTCTCATACAAAGCCTTCACCTGACATGTTTTGTGCTCTTAAAGGGTAAGGCAATTCCTTTTCTAGGAGTAGAAGGGGATTTCGCGCACTTCTTTATTTAGTACCGAGGCTTTATTTTAGGGGAAGCAGTAAAGCACCCTCTTCAATTCCACCTCTGACTCCTCCTTGACCCAAAATTTCTTGCTTCCTTTCTGCAGTGGTTCTCAGCTGGAAATTTCCTTTCCATGTACTGCTCCTATGGGAATCAAACACAGTTGCTGCATGGGGATGGGAAATCCTTAGGGCAGCAGATATGACTGATGCATTGGTGGACAGGCATTTTACACCTAGGTAAAAACTGACTGCAAAGGAGTCAAGGTCAAAAGAGCTGCTCTGCTGAAAAATCAAAAGTGGTATCTATTGCATTGTTTGTAGATGTTGTCCATATTAAGCCAATGCCTAAATGAACCCTGATCTACAATTCTAGCTACTTCTGTAAATTAAGAAAGAAAGAGAAACACATCTGTATTTTGAGGTGCTGGAAATAGGGATTCAGAGCTCAGTATTAGCACTAAATCATTTCCATGCTCTCATTTTTCTCTGTGTTTCTCAGGCATTGTGACTATAACATTTGCTAGTGTAGCCTTGGGCTGATGTGGCACCAGGGAACTTGGCATAAACACCAGCCACCAGTCTTTAACCTGGTTTATGGGGAAACTCAGCTGTATTGTGCATTATCTCCCTGTCTCTGGACACTGTCAGCGGTAGCATGGAAGAAGCCAATTGCTCCTGCCATTAAAGAATGGGCTGTATTTGCAGCTCTGCCACTGACACCCTGAAGTGCCATTGGAAATGTCATGTTCTCCCTATGGATTTCGAGTTCCTTTGCTATAATAAGGGAATAATCATTCTCGTCAGCCTTTGAGCTCCATTTTGGAAGTTTCTGGAAGCAAAGTATTCTATAAATGCAAAGCACTCTTTTAATGCTATTTATCGTGTTGTAACTGGACCTCTCCCTTCACATAGGCATGTAAATCTCATTTTTCTCTGAATTTTTGCCCCCTTGACTCCTTACTCTCTTTCTCTTTTGGCTCCTACGGCTTTTTCTGACCATGAGATGTATTATTCAAATGCCCTCACGCTCTTCTTATTGCTAATTATATATTAAAGAGGTTCTGACTTCATTTTTGTTCACTACAGAATCTTAGTCCAGCCATGATACTGACAGGGCTGCTGGAGCTCAGAGAGAACTTCTGCAAATGGCACTTCCCTTTTTGGATTGTCAGTCTTAATGGAATATTTGATGAGCTGGTAATAACCCCAGTGCTCCTTATTTGCAAAGTTGGGGGGGAGCAAGAAACTCATACCAGCTTTCATTTATTAATACGTGTTTGCAAAAAAGAACATTTTCCATAGACTGTTTTCCTGTGAATAATGGCACTTTCCATCAGCTTGGTCAAGGGTGATGCTGTCAGAAAAGCTGTGCAAAACTTCCCTTGCTACTAGTATGTGTAGGATTCATAGGATCGCAGAGAACATAGTTTAGAAGGATCCTGAAAGCTCATCTACTTCGCCATCTACCTCAATGTGCAGAAGTGCTTAGGGTGTTCTGCTGCCACTGATGTTGCTTTGCATGTGCCTGTAGATGGCTAGAGTTTAAAATACATAGGGTGGTTTTTATTGAAGTATGTACTACTACTTTGTAAATTCAGATTTGTAGGTCTGAAGTCCAGAAAAAGCTGCTGTACCACCCAGGCCCACCACCTATAGTTTTAGACATCAGGGAATTTTACTGATTCGAAACCAGCACTTTGGCTTAGATCTGTAGTTGTGGATAGCTGCATTTGTAAGTTATTGTGAAGGTTCAGCGTGGCATGTTCATTGGGTTTTGCCTGATTGTTTTTGGTCTTTTAGTGTGGAGGATCATGCTGTTCATTCCTCTGTTGAAGTTTGAATTTAAGAACCCAATTTTGGCCTCTGTTTTCTGTAATCTGGGATGCTTATTGATTTTTTTTGTCCAATGAACTTACCAGCTACTGAGATACCGTAGTGATGTATGTGTCATAAAGACCTAAAGAGGACAAAAGAATGAGTAAATCCAATGACATCCTGAGCCACAGATGAGTCTTTGTTCTATCACCTGCTTTTGGAAAATACACCCTAACACATGAATTACAGTGTATCTTGCATTCCAGGGAATCAGGATACCACAGGCAAATGTCTGTGATACCATGAAATGCCAGAGGCTATAGCAGCAAATTCTATTAGCAAGTTCCCTTTCTTTCTAAAGTATAGATCAGTTACATCTTACTGTCTTTCTCTAAGCTTTATTTCCTTCCTCAGTGGGCCTGGCACAGATTGTGCAGTGGCCAGAAGAGTTTATAATGACAAGGCTGCCAGGGCAGTTATACTATGGATGCTAAAATTTGAGCCTCTGTTGATAAATTGAGAGATACTTCTGAATTTAGAGCTCAACTTTCTCACAGTGAAGAAGTGTTTTGATCTCAAAGGCACACAATGAGCTGTTTTCTACTTTAGAGTCACAGAACAACCAAAATGCTTTTAGTGGTTAGAATGCAGCTGTGCATACTTTGGCATCCAATTAAAAAGGTGAAACAACTGCTCTATCACACTGTAGTCAAATCCCTGTTCTGTATCTAGCTGAATGTAGAGGACAGAGTCATAGAATCATAGAATAGTTAGAGTTGGAAAGGACCTTAAGATCATCCAGTTCCAACCCCCCTGCCATAGGTGGGAATACCTCACACTAAACCATGTCACCCAAGGCTATGTCCAACCCGGCCTTGAACATTGCCAGAGATGAAGCATTCACAACTTCCCTGGGCAACCCATTCCAGTGCCTCACCACCCTTACAGTAAAGAACTTCCTCCTTATATCCAATCTAAACTTCCCCTGTTTAAGTTTGAACCCGTTACCCCTTGTCCTGTCACTACAGCCCCTAATGAAGAGTCCTTCCCCAACATTCTTGTAGCCCCTGTTCAGATACTGAAAGGCACTATGAGTTCTCCAAATTGCCTTCTGTTCTCCAGACTGAACAGCCCCAACTTTCTCATCCTGTCTTCATACGGGAGGTGCTCCAGTCCCCTGACCATCCTCGTGGCCTCCTCTGGACTTGCTCCAGCAGTTCCATGTCTTTTTTATGTTGAGGACACCAGAACTGCACACACTACTCCAAGTGAAGTAATATCTAGCTCCTTCAAAGCAGGTCAACACACCTTTCATGAAGCCTTTTTCATTAAGTGCAATTGAATTTACCTTTTTACTTTCATGTTCACCATTTTCTTTTGATTTGTTTTCTTTACTTTGACTTTTTTATTGTATTAAACTAGTAAGTAAAGAATAATCCACATTGAGCCAATAGCAATAGTGTAAATGAAATATTAACATGATATAAAAATCAAAAGAATGGATCTAAACAAAATGTTTTGAGATTATCACAATAAAACACTGTGTTTAGGCATCAGACATTTCACTGAAGTTAACAATTTCTATAGAGAGGTCTGATTTTGATGAAAAGTGGGATCAAAACTGTTCTGGCAGGTTTTTGCTTTATCTCTGACAGTTTTGATGGTTGATCTACTAAATTTTATCTTGACCTTTATCCATAAGGAGGGTCAGCTCACTGACCTGAAAGACTTGCATCATTTTTAGGTATGCAAAGAGCCAGAGACTCCTATCTCAACTTCTGATGCTTACTGCTTTACTCACATCATACACAATTTGTACTGAGGTCTCTCTGTCACTAGAGGAGGAATAGTCATTTTAGGTTTTTTTTTCCTTCACAGAAAAGGTAGTGAGTATATATTTGCTTCCATATGCCTTGAGTTACCAAGATGCAAAGAAAGGTATTGCTGATGTATTCACGTATGAGTAGTATGCTTAAAAAACAAGGTGTTTTCCTGCGTGAAAAAGTGAAAAGCAAGAGAAAGGCTTTTATAAACACTTCTTTTGTCTGTATATTGTTTTAAATGAAGAGAATTACTTCTGCTTAGTCCAATTCCTACTAACCATCCCCATTCCACAAGTCTGAATAGATGTTTTGAGTCTACTGGCATGTTTTCAGTGACAACCCTCGCATTTATGGGAAGAGCGTGAGCACTGTGTATAGGCTTGAAGAGAAAATAGAGCTAAATGTGTGCTGCTGGTTTTGTTTAAAACAGACTCTTATTGCAGTGCACCCTGTGGCATGACAGTCTGTAGCACCACACAGTTTGTGTATGAGATGCCTGCAAGGTTGTGTCAAGGCAGTATTTGTAGAGGAGGTCCTCAAGGCAAGCAGTTGCATGTTTTAGCAGGATACATTTTGTAAATGCTCTTCTCATTTGCTAAATATTAAACCAAGCATCAGAGGGCTGTCAATGTGTCTGTGTCACTGATGGTGCGAATAGATGTAAAATAGATGTAAAATTTGCTCGCAGCTGTGATACTGATAAAAAAATGCTTGACACGCATGCCTCAAAATTGTCTCTTCTCTGCCTGCTTGCAAAAGGGGAAAGGTGTTTGTATACAATGGTAGATGGCATGTCTTAATTCAAATTAAGGGTACTGTGGGCTGCATTTGTGCATTCTTTATTGGGTTTATATATTGTTACATGTTGAATTTGCAACTTACCTGGCCTGCTAGGACTGTGAGAGGTGTTACCACCACACTCTCCTTCCTCGGTATGGGCTTGAAAGAGATTAGCCCCCAAGACCTCCTGCAGCTGCAGGACTTTTGAGGGTTAGAATTCAGCCTCTGATACTCACTAGCCTCAAATATTCTGCATGACTTGCAGAATGACTTCTGGTTGCTGATTACTCTGGGTGATTTATTGTCTTGCTGCTCCTTGTGTTCTTACAAGTAAGAGTTCATCAACTGGAGTGGACCGCTGGAAGATCTAAAGTTTCATTAGTCCCTGTCCATGCTATGTGGGCATTTGTAGTGGTTGAGGCTGACAAACGATATTTGACATGCTTCTTTGGTGATTATGTAGAAGTTGTCTTTACTACTTAGATACAACTTCTAGCATACACGCGTCTTTTAACCATTGGTTACATCAGTTAGCAACAGCACATTATTGGATGATCCTTTACCACATTACTAAAGTCTGTTATCTTGCCAAGTTCTTTCTTTGTAGCTAGTTACTCCCCTTATCTGACTGGTTCCTCCAGATGACTTTTACTTTCCCATTCGGGCACCTTCTACTTTCCCACTCGGATGCCTCAGGTGCTTCATTTCTCATGGGTACACTTTAACATCTTTGAGACTGAGTTCTAACTTCATGCCTTCAGTCAGGGAATCCATGGGCCTGCCATAGCCCCCCACCACAGGCGTTCTTCCTACAACATCATTTTTTTGATCACTGCTTTTTTCCATATTATAAGATGACCGTAGCAATGATAACTTTATTGTTCTTAGTGATTTCTGTTCTGTCTTAAGGATTTCTAGGTTGCCTGTCTGGATACCTAGTATCTGAGTTTTTGTGAATACCCTCTGAAGCCATTTTCCTTGAATTGTTCATTCAAGGCTTATTATTGTTCTTGGAATTGGAAGCTTGTATGTTTTAGCCAAATGGAAATGTGGCTAATTGTTGCCTGCCTTTTCTAGCTCCTCCATCTATCTAAGCTGGTTTCTTCAGACCTGAAAGCATTTGACATTTAATGAAGGTTTTCCCTAAAGTAAAATGCTCACAGCTTTTTTGGAATGAACTATGTCTTACAAATGAATTATTATAATAACAGCAAAAAAGAGAGGTGATACTGCTCCTGTGCTTAGTACTTGTATGGACTTTGCCTAGGCAAACAAGGGCCATTTAGGACTGAAAGTGAAAAAGTGCAAATGAAGGTTGGGCCATACTGTTTTCTGGGTTACCAGTGTAAAACTCAGCTGCCTGTAAACTTTCAGTTTCTTTATGTTGAAGTCATCCCACACTCTTGCATGAAGTTCCACTGGATTTATGCTGGTGAGTGCAAATTTTGGCCCCTTAGATGAAGCCCAAGACAATTACATCTCCATTAAGAAATTAATTCAGAATTAAAGCGGTTATTGTGCAGTGATTAAATCCCAAACTGCTGTTAAAAAAATGAATTATTGAGATTTGCCATTTAAGCTGTAGCCTGTGTGGACATAATGAACTGGCCTTTTATATTACACGATAAACCTCATGTTCTTAATAATCACTTGGAATTGACTTCATGTAAATAACTAGTGCAGCTGCAGCAATCCTCTCCTGAGATGGTGCTGCTACTTTGCCAGGATTTCTCTGATTTCTGCATTCTCTTTTACTTTACAAGCCCAACCTGCAGGGTCTCCTAGCAGCTCATTTAATACCTTGCATAACTTCTAAAGAGCTCTTTCTAGATATAGCAAGTTGCTTATTGTAGGTTAAAACATACCAATTGAAATTGAGTGTTGCCATTATTATTGTTGATGGAGGTTTTCCAACTCTATAAGAAGAGATGTATAAATTACATAGTGGTTAAAGCTCAATAAATATGGCTTAACAGTAGAACAGTTTATATTTAATCTTCCATACAAGGGCTGGTCCAGTAATCCAGTGAGTGATAGTGCAAAGGTGTGTTCATGTGTGAAGCACTATGCATGCATTTTTAAAGCTGGCTAAAGGACCTAGAGCCCTGTGAGTTTTGGACGTCTAATTCCCTTGACTACTTTTAGCAATTGAGTCATCTTGGAAATAAGTCCTGGCTGTTGATGCATTTCTCCCTGGCTGAATTTGAGGTTGGGTAATTTGTTTTTCCAGGAAGAGTATGTAATGATTTCTGGCATTGGTTCCCAAGCAGTAAGACACAGAGGTGGCATTTTACTTGACCGTACAGGTGGAAAGGTGCAAGTTTATTTCCCTTCCTGAGCTGTGATACTGCTTTTACCTCTCTGCTTGGATTAGAGAGTTTAAGTGAAATCAGTGGAAGCAGCTGGAAGCTCAGCTTTTTTCAATTGGAAGCCATTAATTTAGGAGCTTCAATATGAACTTGAAAATCTCTTTGACAGTCCTATTTTTTGGAAAATTTCAGCCTTGTGATTCATATTAGAATGTATGAAAATGAACATAATGACTTTCCTATGTGAACAAGACTCTACATTTTGTAGAATATCTTTTGCTTTTCTCTGTCAGGTAGTAGCAGCACACCTGCTAGGAAAAAACCAGCATTACCTCTTTGTAAGTTTTACTTTCCTCATTTCACACTCACTGACAGCAATGCCATAGGACATGGTCTTCACTTACCTTTTGTCACTGTGTTTTTGAAGAACAGAGTTACTTGTCAATTTCCTGTGTCCTGTTCTCTGTTGAGTCAGGACTCTGTTGCGGGCAGCTGACTCTTGTCATAGCTCCAAAGGGTTAAACGTGAGAAGGTTGATCTCCCCTTCAAATCTCTCTTTGACCAGTGGTTTCTACTCACTGGAAAGGCTTGCCTGCACTCTGGAGTTTCAGAGGTGCAGCTGGGTACCTATCTGCCTGCAGTGTGACTATCGTTATTATTTACTTTCCGCATCAATAGACTGCATTTGTAGCCCCTTCGTCCACCTCCTTCTCAATCACTTTCTGCTTCTCTCTCCTGTTGTTGGGGTGAATATTCCCCGAGATGCCATTCAGCAAGAATTTACAGAGCAGGAAACAAATTGTTTCTGGAGAGTGCTATTTACCTTCTTTATTTTCTGCTTTGTTAGCGACGCCGAGGTTTCATTAGCTGGGAACAAAATGAATTCCAGGGACAGCGAGTAATATGCACACAAATTATATTAAAAAAAACACCCACTAACAACCTTAAAACACAAAAATAACCAAACCCCCAGAAAGAATACAACAAGTATCTACTAATAAGGGAGCAAACTGCCTTCTGGATAATAGTGCAAGATGGAATTAGCCTGTTAAAACCTTTGGAACTAGCAGTGCTGTAACCAAAACTGCAGGGTCACTGTGCCTATCCCATATTATTTCATTAATCCTTCAGTATGTTAGATGGAGGCAGTGCATGTCAGCTACTTAGGAATGTGGGGTGGGCATCAAACTGGGCTAGTAGGGAGTGCTACAGGGCAGGAGAACATGGCATTGGCAGAGCTTGGTCAGATGGAGGTTCTAGAGTTGAGGCAATACTACAGTTGTAACACAGTTGCGTCACCAAAGCATTTATAAGCATTCTTGAACCTACTTTTGTTCTTCCTTTCTTTCCCCCCATGTTCAAAACTCAGTGTTCACAGCTGTAAGGCAGTAATTGAGTTTGTCTGCCATATGGTAGGCAATAGAATGGCACTGCTTGATGCACGGTGTGTGAGGGGAAGAGCATATGAGTACTGTTATCTGAAACACAGCATCTTGGGAACTGACTGGCTCCTTTTCTACACAAAGGATGATATCCACCAGGCTGTTACTGGTGTGAACCTTCCTTGCAAGAGGTTCTAGCAGAAACGATTTGAATCTGTACTTAGGATAGAGGTAAAAAAAAATAAATGCTGAAAACAACTACCTTCAAGCCTGAGGGAATGGAGCTTGCTAGAGGAGATAACTAAGATCCCTTTATGAAATGGATCAAGCCCCCTCACCTCAGGGGAGGAAGTGTGGGGTGTTGATAAGATTGTGCCACACAGATGACATTTGGTAATTAGCACTATCTCTAATGTAATCATTCACTAAGAGGTTTAGCTGGGATGTGACTTACCCAGAAGAGGCACTAGTGGAAAGGGGAAGAAAGGGTAGGTGAGACGAGCAAGATGTAAGTAGTCTTTGCCCTTTCTTTAATACTGTTTATCTGTGGATCTCAAAGATTCTACCCCACTTTCCACAACCAGTGCGTAGTAGCTCTGAGACATACATAATATTGTCCTCTTTTTGCATAGGAAGGAATAAGATAAAGTAACATTGATGATTATGGCTAGGCCACCTGGTGTGTAAGTAACTATGCTGGGAATAGAACATGGAAACCAAGAACAAGCACTCTCCTTGGTGTTTGGTGGTACTGAGTTACACCTAAACCTGGAAAATGTATTAATGAGGCTACTTGTTTTTATACTTCAGAACAAGTCTTGCCTCAAGAAGATGGTTGTTGTGTGTTTACTGGAAGCAACATGTCAATCTCACTAGAAACAATCACATGCTAACTAATCTTTTCTCCTATGGAGTCCCTCTTGCACGTAGCCATATGCTGGTCAAGAACATTCGCTAGGATAGGTTAACAATTTTCTGAGCAACTGTGTTTGTTGTCTCCAAATAAACACCTGCTGTGAGATTCGAGGTTGCCATCATTCTGTGGGGTTTAAGGTGCCACATATAATAATGGCCATGAGTGACTTTGGTCTCCAAACTTGCAGATGCTTTCTGAAGCTGACATTGTGAGAAAGGCTCTGACACTGAATTTGAAAGAGGTATCTGGACTCTTCAGACATTTGAAAGCTTTTCCCACCTATAGATTTCATCTCCTGACACAAATTGCCACTGAGGAGGTGTTGTTTTATTTTTCTCACTCTCTGTTCTCCAGTCTAGGGAGAGATCTTAATGCTACAGTCCTGATTCTTTGCTGCTTTTGCTATCCTTTCATCCAATACTCCTAGCTGTCTTTCTGGGCACACATTTAGGTTCCTCTATTTACACTAAATACTTGCAGAAGTAGTTGGAATAGTTGGTTTCTCTTCTTTCTCTAGTCTGGTTCCCCAAGGAATCACCTTCCTCTTCAGACAAATAAATGCCTTGAGGCAAGAAGACATCACTGTTGTAGTCTCCTTTGCATGGGAAGTTGTCAAGCCTGATCTGACCTGCCTTTCCATCAGGATTATAAAGGTGACGGATAGTCAATTTCAGGGATTCATGATCCATTTTAGCACAGTGCTTCACCTTGCAGCTGAGTAATACGGCTGTGATAAAATCAGCCATAATCACTGCATCTTAGCACTGCCTGGGCTGTAAATATTGCCTTCATATATTAAAAGAAAGAAAGAAAAAACTCAAATGGAAGAAGAGGTAAAAAGAAGTCTAAATAGAAAAGGTTTGTTGATCATGACTGACCAGAGTGGTATTTCTTTATATACTGTAGGCTTTCTAAAAGAGGGAAGCAGGGCTTGGAGCTGGCGGGCTCCCTGCAGTGCAAAGCAGTGTAGGATGCACACCTGAAGCATTCCCCATTTACTGTGGGGTAGTTCACTAGCAAAGCTTGGCCTGGGATGTATACTGCTTGAGAAGCTAATGAATTTTGGGTATGCTCCCATCAAATCCTGGACAATTATCAAAGCAATTTCCTTACTTTCTTCTAAGTTCAGCCTTTGATTTCCTGAAGGCAGCATCAAGATGATCTTTTCTTTCCCTGAAAGACTGAATGGAAGCCCTTTTGGCTTCCAAAAGAGAAATACTGCTTTCTTTCTCTAATTCATGATTGCCTGTGCAGCTCTTTGTTCACTGTTGTCCCAGCATCACTGATCCTTGGAGCAAGATCTCTCTACCATGCTTCATTTAGACCATATAACCACCCTGTGCCTCAGGGAGTCACTACTGGATATTAAATCCAGATCCTTCATATTTTGGGCTATGTTCCAAATTACTCCTGTATTTTCTTTCAGTGACGATAAAAATATCACATGTTGAAGTCTTAAATAGGTGACGTATGAAAACATACCCTGCTACTATGCTGTCCTAGTCTTGTAGCAAAAAGCCATCATAATCGGAACACATGTGAAGCATTTCTAGGGTTGCAGCAGGCTCAGTAAGTTCTCTGTCTAGTCAATTGAGGTTTCCTGCACATTAGTTTACACTCTGGAAGAAGCATTGTGCATGTCCCTAATCAACAACTAGAAGGACTTTCAGGTGCTGCTCTTAAAAGAAGGGTTCAAAGAAGCTGTAGGTATAAAAGTGCTTACACTGCAGCTATTTGTGTAGAGGTGAATGATTCTGTTACACTGGTGCCTGTAAAACTGAGGAACAAAAGTGGGTGCTGTCCTTCTCTGTTGCTATACCTTCTCCTAACTATATAATATACCATGTTTTGCTCTGTTTCCTTTTTTCCCCATTATTTTTTGATAGTTCTTGTTTTGCTGATTTCATTTTAGGAAATAAAAACCAGGGAGAAGGGCAAGAAAAAGGGGAATATTATCCTGTCTTTAATCTGAAAAGGGCAAAAGGTGCAACATCATAGACAAGCAAGTTTGAATTTACATTATCTGAGGGAATAGCCTGTACACTGAACTCCAGGGCTGCCTTTTGGCTATCTCCTGACAAAGCGTGTGTTACACTGGTGGCATTTCAGACTTGCTTTTAGTTCCTGCCGTGGAACTGCCTCTGTGCTGAACTTTATCTGAACTGCATTGATCATCAGTGTTCATTCTATCTACTCTGAAATTGGAAGAGAGAGGATAGAAGGAGAAGTCTAGCTTGACATAAGGCTGTCTTCAATAAGAATTTAATTTAGATATTGCAGTTACACTGTGTTGGTTAAATCACAGACCATTATGAGGAAAAAAAACCTACTCAGTTTTCCTATTCTGTAACCTCTGGATAAACCCAAACTGCCTGTTCAATAGCTGTGGTACCACCTTTCCATGCTTCTAAGGGCAGAATAGGCCAGTACACCTACTGAAGAGTCTATGGGATGCCTGTATCCGCTGTGGAGTTTCTGCCCAAACAGTAAGCATAAAATAGATTTTGCATGATACCTCATGCTGTCTGCTGGGCTGGATCTCCTGCCTTACTCCTTCTTGTGTGTGCTAGCTTCAGCTAGCTGGCTGAGAAGTTGTCTTCCTTAGGCAAACCTTCAAGTAGCCAAAATCATCCAAACAAACCTACTTCCACAGGGGGAGAGGAGAAGACAGAAGTGAATGTGTCAGGTCTGCCCTGTGCTCCTTGAAATCAGGCTTCTTTCTCAGTTTACACTGATAAGAAATCAAAAGGACTGTGTGAAAACTTCAAGCTCTGAAGTAAGGTGGGGCAATGCATACTTTGAGTGGGAAATGCCATAAGAAAGGAAAAGGTGTCTCAAGCCAATGTTGCTGTGACAATGGCTGTTTGTGCAGGGCTGGGTGTAATGGTGGTACAAACATCAACACCTTAGTGACATATCTGATATTTCCTAAGCATTGGTGCTCTGGGTGAATTATTCTGCAGGTTAATTATAGGGTATAGATCTCATTGTCTTGGCTTCCTGAATATCTCCAGGGTTTTTTGTTTGTTTGTTTGTTTGTTTGTTTGTTTTTTAGTTTGATATTTTTCCATTTATTTTAGAGTTTAGCTGAGCAAGCAAAATGGGTCTTTCTATGCCTTTGCCCACATTGGCAGCAACCATTTCCATGTTATAACTCTTTGCTCCTACTGGATATTTAACACCTTCACTTGGTGTCCAAGCACAGTGGCCAAGACTTAACTAGAGTAATACATGTAGCTGCACTGACACTACCAGAAACAATTCCTTCAAATAATGAATGAAACAAGGGGTAATGTCTGGAAGCAGGTCTGTACTGTGACTCTGTGTCTCTAATGAGGAATTCAGTCCTCAGGGCAATGGAGCCAGAATTGTACCTACATTGCAGCCACTGTAGAAAATTTAGAAAGTCTTCACAGTTATAGAAGCAAAAAGTTCTTTCCTTCCTCTCTCAAAATGTTTCCTTTTTTCCAGGACAGGCTAAAAATAAATGAATTGGCAAATTAAATGCGTGTCTACAGATGCAACAAGATTCAAATGCTTTAATGTTTTTTATTTTCTGATGGACTTTAGCTACTACTATCCTTTCTTGCTGGTTACAAATCTCCCGTCACCAGCTTACCTGCTTTTCTTATCTACCTCCGATTGCCTCAACCTCTTTTTCCCTAGAGGGAGGGTTGAGGTGTTCAGGAGCAGAGGGAGCACAAATATTGCAGCAGCTTTAGGTAGAAAGTGCTTGTACTGAGTAAAACAATTCCACTTTCCTGCCATCTGAAATCAAATTTTCCAACTGAAGGGATGGATCTCTGTGTGTCTCTGGTTCTGCTTTGGAAAAGTCTGTCACAGGCAATAGCACTACAGTCCTTTGCTTCCAGACTGGAATCTTTGGTTCCACCTCAGAACCAAAGAGAGTGTGTTGATTTCAAGGTAGCAGACAGTGCATCTCCATTGTTTTCATTGGGTATGGTGCCCAGTGTATAAAAGCCCAAGCCCATTCAAAGCTCCATCTTCTTGCTGGCCTAAGAGAGGAGTAGTGATGGCTGTGGAGGATTAAAAGGAGCAACATATGTGGTATGGGGCAGTGATTTTGCTTTGTGATCAAAGCTGGGTAGAAAACTATCCTTCAGTATCACCTGCACATTATCAGTCATGATGCAGAGGTGAATAACCATGTTTCTATACTGGGGAAAAGCTGCATCTTTGAGGAGGTGTTTATAGGAAAGATGAAGCAGTGTTGAGATTCGCTGGTGAGCTCAAAGTCTTTGGAACTGCAGTGAGCACACAGCAAAGGAAATATTATGCATCTGAGTTCTTACCTTGGGTTTTTCCTGAAATGCACTGGCTTGTTGCTGTTTCCTCCCTCTGTGCTCTTTTTAAGGGGGTTGTTTGCAAACTATTTGTGCTCAGATGGATTTGTTAAGATAGATGCTATGGTTTGATGCATTAACTGTCATCTTTTGGTTCATCTCCTAAGAGACTTTCCTCCATAGGGGTGTAATGAAAAGAAGCTTAGTTAACACACTGGCTGTGTTTTGCTTGGACCTCTTTTATCTTCCCTCTCTCCTTCTTTGATATCCAGATCAAACTTATTCCAGGGAATTCTCTCCATCATAAGGATGTTTCTCTCTGTGTTCCTGCTCATTCATCACCTGACTCCCTGCCAGTAAATTGGGAATCAGTGTGTTGATGCTTTTAGTTCAGTAATGCCATCATCTTTATAGTCCAGAGGCCTCCCAGGTGAGATGAAAGACCCAGAGAGAAAGAATTTCTATCTTGGCAAATAGGTAGGTGCCAGATACAGAGTATATGAGTTTAGTTCTTGGTCAGTGGCTCAAATCCACTGCAAGTTAGTTATGATAGTGGAAGTCTTTACTCTCTGACGGCCACTGGGTGCTTCATGCATGTTGAATGGGTGATCCCCTTCTTTCTCCTGGTACATTAATACTAGTGCTTTGCAGCATGTATGGTGGGTTCCAGCAGCAGCAGTATGAGCTTTCTAAAAAGGGCCTGAGATTTCCAACGAGCTGGTTTCTTAGTGCTAGATCTGCTGTATGCAGCGGGTTGGGAAGATGCACACTGAGTGTACAACACCGTACTACTGATCACTATAACAAGGAATTGTTAATGGAACTGCTATTTTCAAAGAGATATTTATGTAATAACCTTCAAAAGTTTGGTGGTTTTTCTCCATTCCTGGAGATTTAGCTAATAATAGAGGAGTGATTCAGTTACTGGCTTCTCGAATAGCAGTAGCACAGGTGCTCTGTGGAGGTAGCAGCATTTGGCAACCTTGTTTTCCACCAGTAGCAAGTGTCCTCATACTCTCACCAGTTTATACCACTTTTCCATTCTGTTCACTTGGTAGGGGTTTGCACTCACTATGTGTCTAATGGCAACAGTATGAACATAAGTGGCACCAAGAGCTAGTGAGCATCTTGCCCTTCAAAGGCAGGCTGCTCACAAAGCTTTCTGTCACAGAGGGTGCCTGTGGGCATTGTGCTGTCACAGTGTTGGTGCCAGAGCTTCTACAATACAACTTCTTTTAATAGTGCCAGAGGTCTTTCCTAAAAAACACCTGTAAACTGGATGTGCCTTGCCCTTTCTTGCTTGTGTTTCAAGCATGTCAATCTTTTGGACTATCTTTAATTCCTGTTGCCTTACCTATGTGCCTAAAATGCAGTGACCTAGTGGAAATCCCTGCATGACACTGATATGCTCAACGAGCAAGTAGTTTTTTAGGCCTTCATTTCACAAATCATGTATGTGCCTCTGTCTAGCCTCAGAAATGAATGGAAAGTGTTTTGCTAGCAGCCTTAGCAAGCTCCTGTAATAAGGCTTCTCAGGGGATTTTGTAGCCATTTTTTATTATCAGGTGAACATTAACAATGCAAAGCTCTGCAAATCACATGGAAAGGACACAGTGTGCAATTACAGATGCAGAACTCTGTAGCAGAAGTGTGACTGCTGAAGTCTGAACATATGACTACAAAGTTCTAAGCTGTACTTTTTTTCCCCAGAGTTGTTATTTAGCTGTTTTTCCACCAGTTTCAGTTTTCTCCTGCATACAAATAAAGCCACAGTAGAGGAGGCTTCATTCACTATGGGTATGCAGTTAATCACCTGAGCAGCCTATTGGCTGCATCTCTTGGTAGTGACCTGAGGCTAAATATACTAGATGAAGGTAATCCATGAAATAAGAACCAAAGGTAGGGTTAGAAGTATCATACAATTCTGTTAGGTTTCCTACACTGATGACAGACAGTAAGTCTATCTTACTCCATACTTCAGTCTGTACTTACTCCAGTACGTAAAAACTTGGGGGTGAAAAGATGGGCTGTTCTGGGAATGACATTACAGATTCACAACGTAGGATTTTCTTTTTGAGTACTAAAACTGGTGCTTCAGTTTAGGTCTCTGACATGAAATATGGCATCTGTTTAAGTGTGTGTACATTGGCTTTTCATCTAGTATAGGAAAGAAAAATGCATTGGAGAGTATCGAGTTTGTGGTGCTTTGCTGGTGTGTTTTAGTTACAGTCCAAACAGGCACATTCCACATGTCAAGGACTATTTAACCCTGGTTTTTTAGAGAGGTTGATGGCTTGAGCTACTGTCCTTCATGCAGTCTACTCAACTGGAGGGGACAGGAAAGGTTTTGGGGGTTTTGAGGATCTCCTATTTGTTCCACCCCCCCCCAAAAAAAAAAAAAACCAGGCCTTCCAATGGTATCCCATTAATTTCAGTTCAGTGTGGTTTAAAACAAAGCTAGCTCAGTGCTGTTGCAGGTCCTTCCTCACTGTTTTAAAAGCAGGTCCTTGGGTGATCTACAGAGTCAGAGTTGCAACGACTCAATGCTTTGTGTAGATGTGCCCCCAGGTCTCCTGGAATATGCAGTAGTTTTCTGAATTTTCCACTTATCAGAAGATGTCTAGGGTGAAAAGAATATAAATTTCAGCTGTTGAATGGAAACAGGAAAAGAACCCCTTAGGGCTTATTTTACACAGGGAAATGAACTGGTAGAACTATAGTGGAATAATTATAATTATACCACTGTGGCATAGCCATAAATGAGTGAGAGTAATTGTATCTGAGACATCTTACTTTTCCTCTCAGATGCAGTGCTAACATAGGGAGTTATTCTGTTCATGCTACAGCAGATGATTATCATCATTATTGTTGTTATTTATTAACCAGCATTTAATTTAGCACTTTTTTTGCTGCTGACTTGAAAGTGCTTGGAAATTAAATGTGTATCATCATTCCTGTTTGAAGTGCCACTGTTGTCCTTCAGGCCAGTTTATACAAACTCTTAGAAAAATCTTTATGCCTTTTTTATTCATCATAAAAAGGAAAAGAAAAAAATGGGCACATACCTAACTATTTTTTTTCCTTTGCAGATCACCTTAAATATACATAGCTAAGAGGCAAAAAAAGACAGGTCTTATTCCCAGCTCTGCTACTGGCTCTCTGTATGTGACCTTGGCCAAGTTATTTCACTTTTACAAATGAGAATAATAGTGCTGACCTTGCAGAGGTATTATGAGGCTTTATTTCTAAAGCTTCCAAAGCCTTCAGAGATCTTAAAGTAAAAGAAGATAGCAAAGTTTAAGTACAACTATTATTAAACACATTTATCATATGGGTTGGATACAAATGTTTCAGCCATCTGATCTCAGTCTTTTTCATTTTTAAACTTCAAAGCCTAATTGAGATTTAGATTCTGTAAGTTTCACTCATTGCTTCGTTTGCAGTATATGGATGATACTGTACATTCTCTGCCTTACCGCAACCCTGAGAAACAAATCTATGGGCAACCTCCATCCATTCGCTTCCCTGGTGGCCCTTCTCCAGTAGATGGAGTATGATGTGACAGAGCTGACAAGCTCAAGCATTGTTAGATCACTGATCTTTGCATTAAGGATTTTAGTTAGACTTATCTTCTTGAGTTCTCAGTGGCCTAATTGTTGCTGGGGCTCTTGAATCTTCTTGAGACACTGGGTTGTAATCTTTGCAGGGTAATGCTTGTGATACCTTATCTTTGCTGCTAAAGAAAAATCACCCCTTTTGTTGTAGTTTCTGAACACTGTGAAGTGATTCTATGATGGCACCTCATTAGCATCTCTAGCTTTTACCTGTTGGTTTCCATCTTTAATGGCCTCTGTGTTTGGATGTCTTCCCTGCACCCTCCAAAGCAAATGACATGCAATGTTTGGGGTTTTTTTTATATTCCCTAACAGAACCTAGTTTCAAGTGTCAGTCCTGTCTTATGCATGGGAAGATGCTGGGGGAAGAAATAAAGGCTATACAACTTTTATTTGAGGCAACGTATTTTACATGTCTCCTAAGCAAAGTAACGTTTTAGTGGATGGTACCCGGTAACCCTGAATCACAGCCCCCCTGCATAGACCCATCAGTGATTTCTACAAAGCAAATGAAACATAACACAAGATGAGCATTTGACAGAAAGTATGTTCACTTTGCTGGGATCCACAGTCCTACTAGAAAATTTGAAGGGATCTGTATGTGGAGAACAAGTTGAAAACCAATGCATTAGTCTCAATGTAGCTGGTGGTAGTGCCAGTCTGAAACAAGGTTTGTCTGAATGAGATGATAAGCCAAATTCTTTGCACCTTTCTGAATGGATTCTTTGCAGCACCTCAGAGATGATGCATTAACTGCAGTGCCTTAGCCTGATGTATAGCAGGCAATGGCACTGTTCAGCTCTTTTTTTCAGTTTCAGTTAGTTGTGGATCAGTTCTATTGAATGTTGGCCTCTGGTTTCTGTACCCAGTAACAAATGCTTTGTAGGTATCCATCTTTAGGCTGGCAAATGTCACATCCACTCCTCATGAAAATCTCTTTGTGCCAAAAATATTGCCTGGTGGAGACAATTATCTCCCTTTGCTGACTGCAGGATATAAGGTGCTTGTGGAGTTCTGGTTAAGTGAGGGTCTTTTTATGGTGGTATATCTTCCATCCAAAGTCCAATACTGCTTTTACTCAACAAACAAAGTATTAAAACTTGAAGGCCTCAGATTTTGACTCTGCTGTGTGCTCTGCTGCATGGTAGAAGATGTTAACTTTATTTGAAAGACAAGGAAAAAAGCAGGAAATGATTGTTGGCCTTACAATGTTGAATAAGGTTTAGAAGAGCAATAATCCTCCATGAAAACAGTTGTTATCATAGTTAATGTCTGCTTTGTCACTGTGTTAACCTTCCTTGGCTTTGCCTCGGGCCATTAGATGACCAATCATTCATTAAACACCAGGGAACGACCGATCTCAGGGGAAATATTATGGAGATCATTTGCAAAGTAAAGCACTTGCAATAGCATGTGTGTGTCACTTGCTGCCTCTTACGCACGCGTACTTGTACCAACTCTCACATGCATGAACTTGGCCATGGATGCAGTTCTTTGATTGTCTGTTCTTATGAGTGTCCTTATTTATGCTCTGGCATGCACTGATTCATTCCCTCTCATGTTAGGGTAAAATCCAGCTAATACAGGTGGGCTTCTAAGAGGAAGAGGAAAGATGTGTGTCTATGAATTGGTCTGACAAACCAGGAGAGGCATATTTCCAACTTTTTTTTCCATCTTTCTATAGTTTCTCCTTTTTCTGCCCTTCACTTTATTACTTTTCCTAAACCAGTTGTGTTTTCACCTAAATTTCAGCAGAACAATCATTCAGATACAGTCTGAATCATCCCTACTGAACTGCATTGATATTGTCACTCTTCTTAATTGACTTGCTCTTTTCCCCAGAGATTGACTCCTTTCTGATGTTTTTTAGTGTGTGATGCTAACTTTCATTGGTATCTTTCATGACAGCTGAACATAAGTCTTAGTCTTCTACTTCTGAGCTTAACAATTACTTTTACCACCTCTTCTATTGCTTTTTCACTCTTCTTTGTCTGTTCTTAAGCAGCTGAAGTGACTCACTTCCAAAATGAATAAATGCACTATGTTAGGGGCCTAAATGCTTTTTCCCCATAGAAGAATTGAGACTGTCATATAGCACTGAGAGCGGTAGCTCCTCCCCCATATATTCCTGTAGGCCAGGCAGATGTGGATTGTTTTTTTCCAGGCCAAAGATTCAACAACATACCAGAAGACTTGTTCACACACTATGAGGAATGTGGATATCACCATGACCTCCTTTTCCTCTTTATTTTTGCCAATAAGATGCTATGTAAGCATACTGAACTTTATATCTTTTTACAGTGTATGTTTTTCAGTGTAAATCTGTTTTTTCTCATATTAACTCCAGAGAGATTTACTGGTGTGTACATTAATGTCCTGTGTGTATTCTCCTGCTGATAACCTCTGAATTTAGTCTTTAAAAGTTCCCCAGGGCAGGGATCATTCCAAGTATCTGGAAAGCAGCTTTCCAAGAGTCTTTCCTAATATCTGGAAAGCAGCTAAAATATAGCAGTGTTGCTTCATGCATAAGGGAAAAAAGAAAAAGAAGTTCTGCCTTATCATTAGGATTGCAGAGGTTACAATGAAAGCTCCTAGTGCTGAATATTGAAATCTGTTTGAAAATGCAATGCTAGACAGCACGCTATGGCAGGGGCAGCAAGAGGGCACACAGGAGTCCCTGGCACCCTTTTTCTTGCAAAGGAAGCAGTCCCTTGTGCTTCAGATATGCAAATACAGGTGCTCTTGATACTTCCTCAGCACTTCAGAAATTAAAATGGAAAAGATTCTCCTTCAGTGCCAGCCACTCTTAATTGTACCTCTCTGTCTCAGTATGTGTTTTTCAGGGAAAGCTCCCCTGCTTTCCTCCCTGTCTTTCTGGAACAGTAAAGTGCTCTCACTTGCTGCTTGGACGCTCCCAAGTGCTGCTCGCTGCAGGCATCAGTCTGACAGTTTATGAGAGCACTTCATAATCCCATAAAGAGAGCGGAGAGCACTTTGCGATGCACAGCCAGAGATGCTGCTTAGCTTCGTGTCCTCTTCACATGCAAATTAGGAAGGCTGCTTTCACTACGCAGGCCCTTCAAGACACACAGAAGTGCAAACATTTTCAGAGTCTGTATCTGGTAAGCAAACATAACTTTCCACAAGTGCATCTCCCTTGTCCTCCTATCAAATAAAAAAGCAAGGAAACTAAGTGACTAAATAAATAGCTATTAGGGGTAGTTATATTGACAAAACTAAATAAACTAAATAACAGGATTTCCATCCTGTCCTTCTGTGAGATTCCAGCCATAGCAGGAAAGATCCAGAAAAGAAGCTCAAGCAGAAGTTCAGGCTGTTGAAAAGTTGTGCATCCAAAGAACCAAGTTATAATGAGCTTTGAGATCATGTGGCTTTAAAACATAATAAGCCTAAGGCTTATCTATTTGATTCCTAAGCCATTAGTATGCACTTAGAATCATAGAATCATGTCTGTTTAGCTTCTCAAAATTGGAAAGATTATTTTTTCTTTAAAAACCCCTAACAGCCAAAGACTGAAAAGAGAAAAACCTATGGGTTTGGGTCTCAGCTTTAGAAACTACTGATTTTGAAGTAAAACAAAGCCCCAACATTGCTTATAGTAAGACTTATGCATACACTGCCATGGTGACTGCCCTTAGGACACTTCATTAAAGCACGACAAGCAAGGGCATGAGATGTTCCCATTGCAGTCTTTTCTGGCTTCTTTGGTACATTTAATTTACTTTAAATATAATTATTCATTACTTTGCAGCTAAACATTATTTACCTAAATATATCTGTGGTATAAAATGTATTTATTGAAAGTAAGGTCATAGCCCTCAGTTGTTTCTGACATATATGGCTGTACTCTTATGCAGAACCTTTTACTAACATGCCTTATGTGACCTCCCATTCCTGTTGGGTAAATAAAGGAAGGTGGCAGCATGGTTTTAAACACTGTTCTGCCTATCTCAGAATTTACAAAACACTGTTGCTAGAATTTTGGGCAATGCAATGAGCTGCTTGCTTACTACACACTCACAAAACAGTCTGTCACCCAAGTATGGAGGTTTTCAACAAGCAAAACGAGATCTTGGAGGGGGGAGTTAAACATACACAGTGCTTTGCTTTCTCTTCTGACTGATGTTAAGCATAGAACAAAAGCATGTTATTTTGGAGTCAGTGGAGTTAGACCAGTGTTTTAGCAGTAGAAGGTGGGATTAGGCTGATGATGTACTGAAGTTTGTATCGTTGGGATGTGCTGAGTTTTGGTAACTGAGCTTCTGTGCGTGATACAAATTCCCATAGTTCTTGCCTCTAGTTAGCATCAAATGTAAATGAATCTATTATAACTTGTACTTTTAATGTACATATGGCAAGTTAGCAACTGTGGTACTTCAAGAAAGTATCAGGCAGCTTTCCCACAGCTAGTGCGGGCCAAGGCACTGGGGATTAAAACAAAAGATGAGACCTAGATGGCATTATGGATTGGTAATATGGGTATGATGGCTTTTCATTTCTATGTCACAGACTTGAATGCAAGATAGGAAATCAAAGCTTTTGGTTGCTTCATGGTGGTGTCTTGGGAGAATATATAGGCTTTGCATCAGTTCCTTGTTCTTGAATCAAGGATTGTTGAGTCAAACAGAATCCTTCCACTTATTTTATTGACTTTTGTGAGCTTTGGGGAATCTAATAGGCAGGTGTGTAAACTTCGTATCCTCAACTTGTAAACTCTCTAGAAAAGAACACTGACAGAAAGGCCAAGCTTGAGGTCTAATGTCTGTCTTGGAGATGGTCTTTCTGTATCATCATTTGGCCATGACTCTGGAATAGGGTGTTGTAAAGCAAGTGTTGTTCCCTGCCCTGTGGATTAATAGAGAATTTCCTGGAAGTGGTAATACAGCACACTAAAGCCAAGCAGTGCCACCACCAAATCAAAACCACTAACAACAAAAATACCTTTCATTATAAATATCCACATAAGCAGTGCCGGTCTGAATTCACACAGCTTGTTGCGCCAGCTTATGTATAATGTCCCTGTGTGTCTTTCCTTTCCCTGCTGATTCTTAGCACCTTTTATCTGAGGTTCTCAAAGTCACTGTGAAGCTGTAATGAATTAAGCTGCATAGTACCCCTGCTAGTTAGGTAAATGCCATTTCTGTTTCCACAGATGGGGGGGAAAT
This sequence comes from Psilopsiagon aymara, assembly GCA_024733675.1. Lineage (NCBI taxonomy): Eukaryota > Metazoa > Chordata > Aves > Psittaciformes > Psittacidae > Psilopsiagon > Psilopsiagon aymara. The sequence continues at coordinate 47,809 of JANRGW010006292.1, forward strand.
GAGGCACAAAGAGGTTAAGTGCTTCACCTAAGGTCATGCTCTAATGCATTATTGTCCTTTTTCCTACATGGTGAGGGCTCATTCCCCCCTGCTGGACAACTACTCAGAACTCTTCTTTGACTCTGAGCATATTTGATGAATCCCATTCATACAGGCAAAAAATGGGAGCTCAAATTATATTCTTGTCCTTCAGCTGCATAAAGCAATCTTCTGAAACTTGAATTAAGGGACATCTTTATTAGTTTTCTGTAGTGGTAGTAGTTAATTAATGGCTTATTAATATGTCTCTGTGGTTCTATCAGTACAGGGCAACATAATAATTGTGCATTACCTCTGTGTAATGAAGCACAGGTGAGAACCATCTGGAAACTGCTGGTTCTGTGATACAGAAAAGACCTTATGGTGGCTTGCAGCTTCCTGCTCCCTCTTTCTGGATGTTTTAGGAAGATTAGCAGCATTCCTGAGCGCAGTAATGCTTTGTTTCTGTATTGAGTAAACTTTTACATATGCTGCCATCTTCATGAATTTGTCATTCCACTCCTTTCTCTTAGTTCCATAGTTTTGGGAAATCACTGTCATCACCATCTTGCTGATAAGGGCAAATGGCTGAAATGACAGAAACGTCATTCTGTTTGCAAACAAGATGAAAGAAAACCTGAAACTCAAATGCACTTTCAACCATCAAGTGGAGAAAGCTGTCATCAGATCATGACTTGACGGTAAAAGATTCCTTTCCTGTTCTGATTTTATATGCAAGAAGAGTCAGGAAGCAATGAAGACCAGAAAAGGCAATTTTCAGGATCCAACACCCACAATTCCCAAGGCACTGATAGTCTTTTTCCTTTATTTTTTCACAAGAGTATCCAGGACATGTGCATGATCATGCTGTCTTCCCCTCCCAAGTGTCTTTAAGTCTGTTCTTCAGCTCGTGATCACAGACTCTATATGAAATTGCAGTGCCTCTTAATGTGACAGTTCTAGGGGACATGTCTGAGCTGACGGAGCAAAGTTTTGTCAGCCAGGTGTCATGTAAAGACTTTGGTTTTAGTGGAACGATGAGGAAATACTTGCTGATTTTCCTGCCTTGTTACCTCTGCGGCTGGTCAGTGGTGAGAGATTGAATTGTTGTCTACTCACATCTCTCTATACAGTGCTCATTGCTTTCACTGTCTCTTCTTTGGAGCTCTTAGATATGGCAGGTTGCTATGCCAGTCCCAGCATGATGAAGAACAGTTTCATTAGCATTTAAGGTTTGGATGGAGAACACTGCCATCAGCAGAATGAAGGGGAAGGAAGGAAAAGACCATACTCATTCTCCCTTTCTACCTGTAAGAATGTCTTATCCTGGATCACACTCACATATGAGCACTGATGTGCACACATGAGCATTTATTGGCCTTCTCCTGACATTGCTGATTCTGAAATTTAGTGGCTTTTGATTAGCTCGTTTCCCTTCAGGTATATCTGTTTGGTCAAATCTGTGTTGTTCTGACTTCATCTAGAAAGCATAAGAGTTCAGGAGTAATGTTTAGAGGCCAGAAGTACAGCACATGAGCTGCTCCAATAGAGCTGGTTCTCACATTTTAACAGCTGGGAGGAACTGCTGTATGTTGTTCCCGCAGTGGTGTTCTTACTCTTTCATATATACCTCTCTATGTCAAGACCATTTGGAGAAGCGGGGACAGAAGTAGTGACATTTCCTTTTTGAGTCTGAAGGTCACATAGCAGCAATTACTTTTTGACAAGGTCAAGCAAGAATCCAGAGAAGACTGGAAATCTGTAATTAAATGCCATTCCTCCAGGTGGCTGATGTGTACTGAAGGACTCTGAAAAATACTGCAACAAACAAGGTTTCTCTTTCTGGTCCTCCAAGCAATAGTTGTACAGTGCCAATGAAGTAGCTTCATTAAGAATCCCCTAGACTTCTCAAAATAGAAGATGAAGTGAAATAGGTTCAAGCTTTTAAATTACTTACATTTGAGAGTATACAACTGACTCTTATGCTTTACATAACGTATCTCTGATTGCAGACAGCGGTGGAATCCCATGTTTTTTAAATGAAAATAATCATTTTAAAACAGCCCAGAATTTCCTGGCCCACTCTGTTCTGATACAGATGCATGCATGCTTCCAAGTACATATATCCATTCTTCTTTGTATACATCTCCTTTCTTATTCACATGTAAATATAGGCATACATACACGTTCCCTTCTACCTCTGTTTTTTGGCCTAGTGATTGCCCTAAAAACACTAGAGGATGTGCTTTTGCCTTTGTCCTTTAGCCACTGGACTTTGGTCACTAGAGATCACAGTAGTATTGGCAGTAGTGCTGTGACAATGTTTGTAGAGCTAAAAACTGCAAAAGGTTCACCTGTCCTCTGAAAAGGTCTTTATTCTAGGAGCTCAACAGTAATTGGTGTCCTCATCTTTCAGGTTAAATGCAAGTTATATATAAGTTTTATATATATATATATATATGAACCTAAGTTATATAATATATATATAACTCATTGCTGACAGAGGTTTTGGTATAGCAACAAGAACGAGAGGGCTAAAGTATGCCTTTACACTGGTTCTTTGGGTGCTACCGAGAACTTCCTGAATATTTGAAAGGTTTCTCTTCTTATATAGGCAGCTTTAGAATTTCACCTGCTTAGGTAAGTCTTGGGCTAGAAACCTAAATTAACAACTGTTTTGGCTCCTGGTGAAAGGAGATAAATAGTGGTGATTAATCAAGCTCAGGGAAATATAAACCATGCAGTTCTGTGAATCTCAGAGAAGTTGTGGAGTTTTTTTTTTAGATCTGGGAAGTGGTTCCAGCCCTCTCTGTACTTATCCATGCTAAATATACTTACTGACACCAGCCAAAAGCACAAGCTAAACTGAATTGCCAATTCTCATTAAGTCTCCTGAGAAGCCATCATTGGATAGGTATATTAGTCTTCATGTACTTCGCTTTCAAGTCTCTGTCACCAAGTAAGCATACTGTTGAGCATTTATAGAGCCTTCTAGCTGAGCGATTACATAGTACGTAACTTAAGTTGCATATCTTTGATCTTTGCATTGTGGAATAAGAAACTCTGTGCACTTTACTCCTTGTACATGTGGTGATCTCACCATGTCACCAGCATCACAAACTCCTGTGTAATCTCTATATCTTCTTTCGTATTACGAGTCTGCCTTAGCCAGAACCCTTCCCTTCTGATTGTTGCTCTTTCTTAAGCTGCCAGAGAAGGACAGGACATGGATTAGGACAAAGAAGGGTGACAATCTTGGCTGTTCTAGCCTCCATTCAACATGAATGTGAGAAGAAACGCTAATGCAGAAAAGCAATGAACATAGGTGGGACCATTCCTTTTTACAGGGCTTCAAATTTCAAATGAATATTAATGAGAAATAAGTTGCATTGCTGTCTCTTTTGCTGTTGGGTGAAGTAGGGTTAGGAATGGACATAAGTAGCTGGTTCACTGAAAAGTGGGGGAAAAAGAGAATTAAAATGGTCCTTTTCAGGCTTCTTGGGATGTTAAGCCATGTACTACTGGTAACAAGAAGGATTGTAGTGCATGTCAAAAGCAGAAATTTCACCCTAGTGATACATCCTTTTGGTGGTACATTGAGGGACCTGGTGTCCCTCCTTGACATATCTCTGGTACCTACTAAAGAGGTTCCAAAGAGGAGCCCCTCCTCGGCATGTCAGTGAGTCATAAGTGTGAAATAGCCACAGTGTCACTTTAAATGCAGGAGGCATTTTTGCCTTTTAGATACACAGCCCTGATTAAAACCTTGTTTGCACCCTTCAAGGGATAAATACCAGAGGTCTATGAAAAAAACCCTGTTGCAAGTGGCAGAAACTTTATCCTTTATTCTTTTGTTTTCATTTCCTTTGTTAATGGTGCTGGTCTTTAGGAACTTGTAAGAATTTACATTTAATTCTTTATTCCTTTTAGAAGCACTTAGGAGAAAAGTTATGAAGTTGTAGATGTTCTAGTACCTAACTAGGTGCCATCAGACATAAAGAGAAATCTGCAGGTTTACTGAAAACAGCTCAAGTGTTGTCAACAGAGCAGAATTAATTCAGAGCAACATTCAGAGTGGTCAGGAAAACTTTCTTTAAAGTTTCTTCCATTAGAATTTGGTTTTAGTTTAAAAATGATTGTGGAGGATAATTGGGAATGCCCAGATAGGTGTGTTTTAATACAGCTTTGGTGATTGTTCTTGTTGAGAGTGACTTTTTATCATGAGAACCCTGAGCAATTTAAACCTTGGGAGGAAATGAAGACTGGCCTAAAGTGGATTTTCAGGATGTTATAGCTCTGCTCATTCTGTTCACTTTTCTGTCCTACTCAAGGCCACATATAAGCTCATGACATTCAAGGTTTGCTTGTAAGTGATTTTTGGAGCAACACCTTTCCACCAGTGAACCATGACAATGACAGTGTATGATGGCATTCTGAATGTATGTTCTTCATCTCAGTGCTCCGATGATATTAACCCTGTTGCAGATGGTCTGCATCCTGAATAAGTACTGTATCCCAAACCAGGTGATTTGTGTCCCCATGCCTTTGGGCTTGAGCAGGAGAGTTGAACATGGTCTCCATAAATGTCCCTAGTAAAGTGGGTCATTAATTCTTTAAAATGTTTTGATGTCAAGATAACAACATTAAGGGATGTTTCTTTTCTTTTAGTGACTCCCTGCAGCTTACAGAAAAATCTGTGGTTTTGGCTTTCAGCCTCAAAAGTTTTCCTGATGGATATACTTGCGCACTTTGGGCAACAGTACAAAGTTGGAAAGACAAATCCTGCCCTCACTTCTGTGAGGCCACTGCTGTAAATGTTCTTCATCAATGTTAGGACATCATTTTAATGCTGAGTGTCTGTGTACAGCTGGTGAAGGGGGGAATGTGGGCCTTTGATTGGAATGCAGGTAGATGTTTTCTGAGGTATGAATGGAAAGGAAGACACCCATTATTGCAGGACAGCCGGGGCTGGGTTTGACACTTAATAGCTACTTTAGCTATTTTATTCCTTTTTTCTTTTATTAAACAACTCCGGTGATGATGTGCAAATAATGATAGCTCCAGTTCACTCTCTGTACCTCTTCTCACACACCAGGGCTGATCAAAAGGAGGAGCAGTGACAACTTTGGTCAGCAGAGACAGCAAATTTGATAAAATCTTCTTGAAGGACAGGTCCATGATAGAAAAAGGAGCACTCTTTGCATTCATTTTTTTTCTTCAGGACCTTTAGCACACTTTAAAAGATTAATTTCCAGCCAGCTCTAATTGGGACATCTACCATTGCCAGCAAGATTATTTTGGGGATATTAATCATTTCCTTTGCAGTCAGTAGGAGAAAGTGCAGAGCTGAGATCTCTGCTGTGTGCCCAAGGTTTGAGAAAACCTATCAACTCTTCTGTCATGATACAAGAAAGTGTTTTTAAAGCTCTTAATGTTGCTGGGTTTTCCACTTCCATTTGTGCTGGTCCTTATACAGCTCTTTTTTATTTGTTTGTATACCTATTTTTCTGTGTCTGTCTCTGTCTTGGTCTTTATCACATTCTCCCATGCATCCATTTTGTTTTTCATCTTCCTTGTGCTCCATCTTTGTCTTAATTCAGTCTCTGTTCTTTCTCCCTTGTTTTTCTCTTTGTCAACACATTTTCCTTTAGTCTTCTTTCTCTGCATGTGCCTGTCTCTTCCTCTGTGCTCTCCCTTCTCTACTCTTCCTTTATCTCTTTCCCACTCTTTCTCTTTTTTTCCAATTCCATTAGCGAAAGTAGATAATAACTTGTGAATTCAAGTGGAACTTCATTTCTGAAACCGTACACTCGTGCTGGAACCCATTAAGCTCGATAGCGAGAAATGAGAGAAATCATAATTATCAGGCCAGTAAAATACATGAAACATAAAATTTGTCAGGGAAAGTAATTGAAATTATTGGAGCAGTTGGGTCCTGGTGCTGTGCAGACCCTCAGTGATAATGGAAAGGTTACGGGCAATGTTTAGCAATGCTGATGAGGCCCAAGGTGACTCAACACCACCACAGTCAGCAACTTTATGCTCTGCTTACATTAATTTGCTAATCCATCTTTGGTAATGGCCAGCCTGAGCAGTGCATCAGGGTTTGTAGAACCCATGCCAAAGAGCTGGTGTAGCCAATGTTGCAAAACTTTTGCTTTCGTTTTCCTGTTACTTCACCTCCCTTTCTTCTGCTTCTTTTCACATCTCTGTTACTATCCTCTTCTTTATTCTTCCCATGTACTTCCCATTGGAGCCATTTTAGACTGTACAGTCACCATATGTTGATTATTTAAAGCTTGTGCTAAGGCAGTCCCATCCATTTCTTCAGCATTCCTGTCTGAGAAGGGAATTTACTTGCAAACTATCAGGAAAGCCTGGGAGCTGCTGCTGATGTTTCCATTCTCTCTTTGTGGGTGGGGAAGCTAAATCAAAGGAAACTACAGATGCTGGGATCCAAGCTGCACATAATGTATTTATGTCTTTGCTTATGCTCTCCCTCACCACTAGATCAGCCTCATCCATTTCTTCACTAAAGAGATTGCAAGGGCTGCTGCAGAGCCAGTGCAGCCCTCAGTGCAACTAGCCAGGGGATTTGTGCCGATGTTGATTCAGTGCATGCAAAGTATCCCTTTGGATTCTGCGTTGTGTAATAAAATGTTATTGCATCTGCTTCAGCAAGGCAGCCTTGAAAAATTGTCACAAACATTCATCAGACAAGGTGTAAAATTATTTGCCCACTCTCATAAAGGCAAACACTAATGAACTATTTGTTAGGTGTGGAGAGAATGATTTTGCAGAGCTCCTTGTTTTTAGAAGGGAAGGAGAGAGAGGAAACAGCATCTGCTTCTCTTTAGAGCCTGAAACAGAATCATCCAGTTCCCTCTTTATTTCTTGAAGGGTTAATCTGACCTGAAGACAATGATACAGTGGTCTACACTTTCTCCTTAGGATCACTGTTGGGGTGACACATGTAAGGCCTCATCAGAGCAGCCCACTCTCCTCCTTTGTTTCCATATCAGTCATCACCCTCTTCCCACTGTCTTCAACCTGGTGTGTCTGTCCAGGGGCCCGTTCACTCCTCTGGAATTTCTACCCAGCCATGTGCAGTTCACAGATCATTCATGGGCCTTTTTTCAGGGAGACTGAAATGCTCCCTGCAGGGCATCTACTTTTAGTCCCATCTAGCACAGGTATCCCCATTCCAGCTGCCTGCTGTCAGGCTCCTATCAGACAAGTTGAGGCTGTTCATTCTGAAAAGACCTAAAAGCCTAACAGGGCCCATCAACACAGCATGAGCATAAAAATAATCATCCTGCTGCAATCCACGTGGAAAGAGCTTCTGTTACATTGCCTGTAGCTTCCTTTTTCTCTCTTCAGCCAAACTGTTCTGTGCTTTTGCGTTTCAGTAGCGTTTAGCAGTAAATACTTCAGTGGACTGCTTTGACAGGAGGGCTGCCCTATCCAACCATTAAAAATATACAATACCTGATAAAACAAACCCCGAATTTTAAGACAATGAAGTCCTCTTTCCAACAGTTCTTCCCCAGATGTGGTACTGAGCTTGTCCTTTTCAAGCAAATGCATTTTGTACTCCTAGATTTCAACCTGCAGAAAAAAAATGGTGTTTAACAAACTGTCCCAACAACCTCTTAGCAGTAGTGTAGCTTATTAAGATTGATGCCTCTGTTACAAGCAGAGCTTCTTTGCTCAGGGAAGTTGTGAATGCTCCATCACTGGCAGTATTCAAGGCCAGGTTGGACAGATCCTTGGGTGGCATGGTTTAGTGGGGGGTGTCCCTGCCCATGGCAGGGGAATTGGAACTATATGATCTTAAGGTCCTTTCCAACCCTAACTATTCTATGATTATAGGGAATATGTTACACCTAGCTTGTCTGAGAGGGCCAATTGTAGATCTCTCTTGTATTATCATTAATACTTTTCTGATGGTAATTGTAAAACCACTGAATAGGACTTTGGAACTGAAATTTTAGAATAACCCATGGTCATTTTTTTGCAGTCCCCCCTGAAGCTGTTGCTGGGCAATGGATTAAAAATGTCTCTGCATAGCCCCATCAGACAAAGCAAGAAACCAACAACTATAGTGCCAGTAGATAACAGAGAAGTTTTATGGCATTGGAAGAAAATGAGGCATCATTGCAAAGGACCCGGGAGTAAGAATTATCACCAACTCTTGCAATGGCTGGAATGCTCTTTCTCCCCCTGACACATGGGTAGATAATCTTTACATTTAGGGGACTGAAGATGATATTGGTCTTTCTGTTGCTGGGAGCCTGGTTTCTCTAAATGGTTGAGAGAAGTTGTAAGGAAGCCTGGGGAAAGACAGAAGAGAGAGGATCATTTTCTTCCTTGCTGAATTGTTTTTTGCTCCTGGCAAAATCTGGCTTTGCTGTTCTGTGTCTGTGCTCCTTCTGCAGTGGCTCAGACCTAGAGGGTGAAAACCAGCTTACCGAGAAACATATAGTGTCCAGATTCCTATATATGCCCTGTAGAGGGAGTTTTCTACCCTAAGGTTTATCCCAGAAGCATCTCCAATTGTGCTCAACTCTATTTCACTGGGAAGTGGTGTCTTTCAAGCACCAGGCTTTCTGTTAACCTTATGTTTCCAGCCCATGAATTTATGGCACGACATGTGAGCATCCTTCTGCCCTTAAAGACCCCAACAGCTGAAATGGATTTGTGAGATCTTCTGCTTTCTTTTTTCTGTTAAGATGCTAACTAGGAAACAGTTTTCTGCTGTTTTGGTTGTGAAAAAACATCTAGAAATAATCTGCATTTCTAGCCTTGATGTCAAAATGCAGAGGGAAAATGAGAAAAAAGTGTGAATATTAGTAATAGTGGTTATGTTTAGGGGATGGTTCATAATTTTTTTTTTGTGTGTGTTGACAATAATTTGTCACATGAATGGAGATTCAGAAGGATTGTTTCAAAATATAAATCCCAGATTATGGTACTTAGGTACTTACTCCACTGAGATCATTACAGGAACTGAAACTGATGTTCTCTCTCAACTTGCGCTGTCAGTGTAGGTTTTGTTAAGGTACTCAGCTAGGGTAGTAGAAGTAGATTAATTTGTTTCACTGTAGCAAGCTATTTTCTTTCCTGTTACAAGACTTGATGCAGTGGCACAGCTGAGCACTGTGTAGGTTGAAAATACTACAAAGTAATGTTTAAATCCAAGAAAAGAGCCATTATTTTTGTGATGAAGAGATTAGGGGGAAAATAGCTCTGGAAGTGTGGGTTGTTTTTTTTTTTTCCCCAAAGGGAATCAAAAGCAGTTTTGGTGATAGCAGTTCCCTGGCTTCAAAACTTTATTTTTCCTTTTGCACTTTTGAAATTGAAATGAAATCTGCAGAGAAACAAGACTCTTGAGTGGTTTAATCTGCCTATTTTCTTATTGAAAAAGGAAAACACAGTGGGTTTTCATGCGACAATATGAATAGTCCAGATTTTTTTAATGGACTTAAATTTTTAATGAGACTGATCCTGCAGTCTGGTTATTTATAACTTACACAGCTTAATTAAATACAGTGAGAAGGACTGAATAAATGGAAGCCTCTAAACCCCAGCTAGAAAGTGACAGTCACTAAATGTAAGTGATGAGATTAGCCTGTAAGGTGGTGCTTTAAATATGTTCCTTTGTCCCTTTAAATCCAGGAGCTCCATGAAGATGGAAGGAAGGCACTTCAAGCAGGACTCCTGCTTCTGGTGCTCTGTTAAAATGTGAATTTTAAGGAAAAAAAAAATGTCACTAGGTCAGTCTTTTAAGGTCTAGAAATGTTTCTGATTTTGTGGGTGCTGGTGGCAAGCTGTTTGTAGACACTAGTGCATCAAAGTGTCTGAACTACAGGGCATTGCTGGGAGAGAGTAGGAGAATCAACTGCAGAGAGAAAGACTGCTTAGCGCATATTAAAACAATTCACTAGGCAAAACTAGGCAGATAAAAGGGCCTGGGTATGATCCACCTCAGCTTTCTCCATTATGTGTGGAACAAGATGGTGTAGCAACATTGGAAGTAGCTTTTATTTACCTGAAGAAAAGTGACCCAAGCCAAAAAAACACATCCAGGCTCCAAGTATGGCGAACAGGGCCAGGTGAAAGGTGGCTGTAGACTTGCTGTCATTCCTGCTCTTTCTGCTTAGTGGGTCCCTAATGGGACTTGGTGGCATTTTTCTGGACATCGACTGTGTAAGTTAAAGCACCAAAGGATTACAACACTTAGGAGACCTGGATTGTACATCAGCTCCTCCAGTGGTCCTCTTTAAACTTGTCTAGCAGTATATTACTCAAAGATGCATGGCTAGTTGAGGATACTGGTGTAACTGTAGGGACTTTCACTTTCAAATTCCTGTTAGAACAACACAGTGAATGATAGTGCAAGTGCATATTACAATATTACTGCTGACTCTTTCCACAAAAAAATTATATTTTATCCTAAAATAAAAGAAAGAAGCAATAACATTTAGGCATTTGTAGTGAACTGAATTGTTCTTCTATGGCAGAAGTAGATGCCACCAGTTAGCATATGGCAAACCAAATTATGTGGATTAGGGTTAGAAGTATCTGGATCCCTGCACCTCAGTGCTTTCCATGCTTCTGGCATAGGTAGATGGATAACTATGGAGGTTTAGGTCTCCAGAGTGGAGACATCAAAGGGGGTTCCTAAATAGGAAATCTAGGAAGAAAGGATTTGCTCAGGCGTTGCTGTCTGGATCACACTGGAATAAATCCTACATCACTCATCTCTGCACATGAGAATGACTGACCATTGGTGAAATGCGGGGCTGCTGGTGGCATGAATGCTTCAAAATTGTCTTGTTTACTGTAGGCTGATCAGTTTGCCTTCAGTAATATGTAAGCTTGCACAGTCTTCCTATACAAATACACCTGCTTTCATGTAGAAACTCTTTGGAGCCCTGGAACAACGTTATCCACATATCTTAAGAGCAGCACAGGAAGAACCCAGAAGGTGAATGAGCTACATTATAAAGTTAGCAGCAGCAGACAGTTCATAAGATTGGGATGAGGTTGTTCTCTTGTTGATTGTTGCCATCTTTGCTCTTTGAGGGTATAGCACTATGAAGTATGGCAAAATCCCTGCTACTTTTTCAGGAGTTATTCCTTGGATTATTCTGCTCCTCATTCTATCACTATATCATGCTATTTCATTTAAACAGTTAAAGCAGTGGTATGAAAAATGCTGTTCCTATACTGATGATCTAGATACATGCCAGAGAAAATACCTGTCTGATGTAGATTCCTGACAGCTTGAAAGTTAATCAGTAGCCAAGTTTTCAGCCTATTTGAGCTGAGATAAATTCTGATAGCTTTGAGTGCACCTTCAGTATGCTCCTAAATATGATGGTGTTGTTATCACTTCATTTCAGAAGGCTGGGAAGGCTTGTGGGGATCTGTCTTTTAGAGAGAGATGACTGGCTGTATGATGACCTCTCCATGTCTGTCCTTGTTGCCTGTTTCCTTAGAGTTGTGTGAGCTGCTGGAGGAGGAGAACTGATTTGACAAGTTTGAGATTTCCTCAGTTAGTTGTCATTCAGAGCTACCTGCTAGCTAACATCCAGGAAGACTTTTCTGCTTTCTGAATAATCTTTAACTAGTACCATGTTTTTCATCAGTTCATTATGTGTCTTATTACACCTGCTAGCCGTGTTTGGAGTCATACAATCATATATTCATACAATAGTTAGGGTTGGAAAGGACCTTAAGATCATCTAGTTCCAACCCCCCTGCCATGGGCAGGACACCTCTCACTAAACCATGCCACCCAAGGCTATGTCCAGCCTGACCTAACACTGCCAGCGAAGGAGCTTTCAGAACTTCCCTGGGCAACCCATTCCAGTGCCTCACCACCCTTACAGTAAAGAATTTCTTCCTCATATCCAATCT
>JANRGW010006294.1:0-35976 GCA_024733675.1 Psilopsiagon aymara
GAGGAAGATGAGGGCCGTCGGGCTGCTGTGGGCCGTGCTCTGCGGCCTGCTGATCCCGCCGGTAAGGGGCTGCGCTGCCCGCGCCGAGGCAGGCGTCGGGGCCCGGCTGCCGGCTCGGGCGAGTGCGGGGCGGCGGCGAAGCCGGCCGGGCCGCCCGTGTCTCCCCTTCCTCCGCCGGCCGAGGGTTTTCCTCTGTCCGCCTTACTCTTCTGTAACCGCTCCCTGGAGGACCCCGTGGCCGCAGACATGGTCCGCCTCGCACGTGTTTCCCCTGCCTGGGCTAGTGTGCGCTCCCGCCCCAGGGCGCTCGGAACCGTGTCCTGGGGTCGTTCCTTGACTCCCGGCCCTGCCCCGGGCAAGGCCTCGATTCCTCCTCTGGGCCCCATCCCTATTTCTTCCGCCCGGGAGTGCAGGCCGGGCTCAGCCTCCGGTCGGTTGGTGGGTTTGGATAATGACTCTCACGAGTGCCTGCGTACATAAACGCTGATCTTTCTGGAGGTATTTAAATTAGGGTGCTGGGGAAGGAGGAGCTCGCGGTGTGTGTATGTGGCTTGTTCATCTTAAATGCCATCTTTGTTCCTGTATGGGCCATCCTTGCAGCTTCTCCCGGCACACAGGTGTATATTGTCATGGAAATTGAGGCATTCTACATCACAGTAGTGACGTGGGAAAGCCAGAAACCTCTGTGAGCTGCTTAAGCAGTATGATAGGTATGCCTGTATTAAATGCTGTTCCACCTTTGTTGGTGGGATTTTGTTTGTTCACTTTCTTTTAACATAATTTTCACTTTGTTTTGGTAAGGCAGGATGCAGAGTACCTTCCTGCATAGGAAGTCACCCTTGGATATGCTCAGTAGTAGGTGAGCAGCACAGTTTGTTGGTGCCTTGAGAATGCCTGGATGAAGCAGTGTACATTTGTACAATGACTGTGAGTCTTAAGTAGCTGTCATTAGTTGCATTGGGGTTTTCTAAAGAGCATCTTAGGTCCTTAACACAGTGCTTTGCTGCTGCCGACAAGGGAAGGGGCTTTTCCTGTCCGCTTGGAAGACCGCAGGCCCCCTGAACTGCCTCCTCCTTTGCCCTAGAAATGCAGGTGTAGTGGTGGTGGTGAGCATGAGACCAGGTCATTGAGCCTCATGAACAGTATCCTGAGATGGACACCTTGGGAAGTTAGTGTTCAGGAGAGTAGTAGGTGTGCAGGGAATGACCACTGTTGTTCTCTGAGCATGGATGATGGTTCCCCTGGGTGGCAATGCCCAGAAGGGAGGGAAGGAGGTACAGTGTGTGTGTGTGTGTTAAAGGGCTGCTGCTGGCAGAGCTACAGGGTGATAATTGTTCTGTTCATTGCTAGTTTTTTTTCCTACCTTTTTATGTTTCTGTGAGGTTTATGTTGTTATTTGCTACGTACAAAATACCTCGTCCTTGTTCTATACCTTTGATTTTCTTGTATGTCTTTCCTCAATGCTAACTGTGATGGATACTGTAAATATAAGCTTGATTTGGTCTCGTGACCACTGGTTCATAAAGCTTCCAATATTCTACATGGTGGGCTCACAGTCAGACTAAATTTATATTCCTGCAATGACAGGGTTGTGTTGGGTAAAAATAAGGATAAAGAGACAGTATGAGATGTCTTCTTCTCTATCAAAGATAAGAAAGTACGCAAGAAAAATGTGAAGATGGTAAAGTAAGGAAATATGATGAGGGAACCACCTGTCACAAACAGGAAGAAATCTGTTTGGGAATCATCTGAACCTGAAGTGAGAGATGATGAGGCTCCTTTAGGGAAGGATGGCTGTCATGCCTCTACTCCACAGGGGAATGTTTTTATGCTGGAGAAGTCAGACTATGGAAACAGGTCAGTCTTTTTCAGGAGCAGGTTTGTGGATGCTCTTGGTCTTCTACTTAAAAAAAGAAGATTGAAAATGTGCTCAGTAAGAAATGTTCGCTTTGCATGTATGCCGAGAGGAGGGTTTGGTTTGTACTGTTCAATGGCACAGCTGGCTGCAAAGCTGCATACCCAAACTAGTAGCTCTTGTCCGTTATGAAAGGATACAGAAGTAATTAGAAAATAATAGAAGTTCAGCTGGATGCAATAGCATTTTAGTGGGGATGTTCCAAGTGGTGTAGCATGTAGCATTTTGCTTCATTTTTAGCTTCTAAATGCTGTCTTTTAAAGCCTAGCAGCAAATCATGAGTGTAAGCGTCATGCTCTGGTCCTCCCTCTCCCTCCTCATGAGGAAGAATTGTGTCCCTGATTCATCCCAGAGCAGGGAAGTGTGCCAAACAAAACATGCATGTCAAATAAGCGAGTAATCGCTCCTTCTAGGTAGACTTACGCTTGTGTATCATTAACACTTGATTTCCTGGAAAACCCAGAAAACACTTATTCCACTTTGTGAAGCAGAAAGAGCTGTTAATGGAAGGGATCATCTGGGGTTTGCACCTGCTGGAAGTCTTTATTGCTTTTAATTTGCCGTTAGTTTGCACTTTTTAGGTGAGTGCACTTAAGATGGAAGCTTGATGATTTTTGTGCTAATCGTAAATCAGGGAGCAACTTACTTGAGCTGACAGCTGAAGAGCTGTTACATGTTTAACAGTTAATGTGCTCAGGCCCTTTGACACAGTTCTCCCAGCAGATGTGCATGCGCTGTGACCATTATACTGGATTCCTCTGAAGAAGGTTTTTTTCCTATTCAAACCGGGTACATATAAAACTCTGAAACAATATTGTCACATGTTTTTCTTCCCTTTCTGGTTCTCACTTGCTGCAAAATACTGATATACTAGCTGGAGGAGAAATGCCTCTATAGCACTGTTAATGAGTTAATGATTAGCATTGTATATCTGACAAATATTTGGGCTTCCCCCCTTGCCCATGCCTACTTTAAGCTTTATGTCTCAGTGCTCTTTCAGACAACTTGGAATTTACAAAATCAGTTTTAATCTATTGGTACTTCTTGATATGGAGGTCAGTTTCTGTCTCAGGAAAAACTGTCAAAATGTGATCATCTCCCAGTTTTCTTAAGGTGACATTTCTTTGAGATACAAATGCTGCTTATTTGTTTTCACTACTTTGCAGTACTGTAGCTACTTAAACGTAGCTACATTTAATCCTTAGTTTGTTAATTTATCCACTGAGATACCTGACCTTTATTAGCATGTTAATGCTTGGGGAGAACTATATATACCTAAAATTATAAGAAGTTTTTAATTAATTTGTATTAGTAACAAAAATCTATTAATGTAGGGACTCAGAGTAATCTTAATAGACACCTGTATTTCCCTAACTACACCAATTCTTCCTAAATTACAGTAGTTGGTATCTTTGTGTTTACAGTTGTTTGCTAAAAAATATTCTAGGAATTGCTAATCAATATCTTTATTAGTAGGGGAATTCTGGAGTCTCCAAGGAGGGAAGGACTTCAATCCACTTTTACTGTTTTAATTGCTTTCTATGTAAAAACTTTGCACTTAGCAAGTAAAGGATACAGAATCTGAAATAATTTGCTTGCGTTTCTTGATGGTATTTACTTGGTGACATGAACTGTGCATGTAAAAAATACAATGTATTTGAAATGAGGATAAGCAGCATTACACAGTGAGTAGGTTCTTACTAATTTTCTATCTTCCATCTCTCATGGAATCAATCATTGTATAAACTAATTAGCAGGATAAATTCCTTTTCTCCTGACAACTTTTTAGAAGGATGCCTGTATACTGATACTCTGAAGTTTGTTTAATGCAAACCACTCTGGTTTATTGCAGGTAACTGCAGATGAGGGGATCCTGCATGCTTCTGGAAGTGGTGTACCTCCAGTAACAAAGGATTACTGCATAATTTACAGTTCGAACTGGGTATCTCTTCCGAGCAGCCTGGACAATGCTGTAAGTAGTTTATAATCATACACCCTGAGAAAACTAAAACACAATGGATTTGGGTCAGCTATAACTGGTCTTCAGAATTTCGAGTATATAAATGCTACACTGAATATTTGCCTTTTTGAGTTATATATTCGTGTCCCTATCCTACCCCTAAATTTATAGGGAAATTTTCTACACTTTGAAAAGTCAGCTTCTAAAGTTTACACAAATGATATTCTCTCTGTTCTTAGAACAGGTTTTAAATATGTTTACATAATCATCTGATACTGTTTGTTTGTTTTCAGGCATTATCAGCATGTCGAAGTTTTAGATTTGGAAATGAAACATCCTTTTATTTGTTTACAAAAAAGTAAACTTGTGAAACATTTCTTACAATGGTTCACCAGTTTGATGTTCTGTTTAGTTGTCTTGAAACCATATGGTGGAATGGGAGACTGTCTGGAATGTAGTAGCATGCCATATTTTCTGAGTGTGTTTCTTTGAGCCAAACTAGGGTGTGAGGCAAAACCAAATATTCTTCAGGCATTCCTTATATAAACAGGAGATGTTTTGTGCTTGGAAGTGCTTAAGGTGATCTTCTCTGCCTTCTTTTCTGTCGTTCATTAGCAGGTTCAGTCAATGTAAAACAGAGTAAAAATAATTCATGTGCTGCCCTGAACATCTTTGCTGGGCTACTTTGGCCACTGGGGTTTCTTGTCTAACTTAAGAAAATAGACAATAATTTTAAAACAGCTGCCAGTATGAAACTGAACTTTGGGGAAAAAAAATAGAAGTCATTTTTAATTATGATAAATAATACATTATTAGGGTACCCAGCTGTTTTGAACAAGTATTACACTTCAGAACTCTGGTTATGTTAGTGTTCATTTGGCTTGTGAAGGCTGGAAGTAACAGAGCTTACAGTGGATTCCCCAAAACTACAATCAGTGATAAGAAACCAGTTTCTCATGTTTAAAATGAGTTGCAGCAGCAACTGCTGTGAAATTGTGTTTAGAAACATCCAGGTATTTCAGCTATATGCAGCTCTGAATGTCCCTCAGTATTGCAGGCTGCAGGAACTTGCTCTGATTTTATATTCTTGAATTAATGGTTTGATTCTCCTGTCTCCTTCAGGCAGATCTCAAATTAAGGAGCATAGTAATGTAGTCTTGTGCATATCCTATTTTCATCATGTTCCTTTTCTCCGCAGACTTTCAGGGCTCTAGAAAACCTGACTTCTACAGTACTCTGCAGTTCATCTGAAGTTCCTTCTGGCATAATGAAGGACAAAGCAGTTGTAGTGATGAGAGGAAACTGCACTTTCTTGGAGAAAGCAAGAATTGCACAAAATTTAGGTGCTAAAATGCTGTTGATTGCCAGTAAACCTAGGCTGGTAAGTTGCAACATACAGTTTTCTTCTGTAGTGAAATAGTGTCTTATCTAGTTGGTTCAGGGAGGGCTAGTTGAGAGAAACTCCGAAAGCAGAGGACCCTGGCAATGTATGAGACTCCAGCATCAGTGGTTAACCTTCCCCACAGAGCGCTGTGCTCATGTGGCTGTTGTTCCTGAGACTGAGAGGGTCATTTGAGTTAGCTCTGTGCGACACTGTGATATATTATCTCAAAGTATCTCCAGCTGAATTGTGTATTTAATCTGTTCCTTGTGTCTTTAATCATGTTCCTGAATGCTTGTCTTTATCATTCCTTAATTTTAGTGTACTCTGAACTCCCTGTAATTTTGGGTGATGCTGTTTTAGACACGTGAGACAAAAATAAGCTAGGAAAATGTAATCCAAAATTGAAAACACAAAAAAGCATTTTGAAAGATCTTTATGGATTATTCTGTTGCTTTTTTCTCTTTTACAGCTACAATGAGTTTGTACAAATATTTACAATTTAAGAATTTGTGTTATTATAATGCGAAGTTAATCTTGTTTCAAAGGCATAGAGAATAAACCCAGAGTTTTTGTTATCCTTTGTTATACTATAAAAGCACAAGATTTTTTTAAGAACTCTGACTCCAGGTGTGTTGGTAGCATCACTGGTTTTGATTCAAATGCATCAGTCTTACTAATCTTTTGCAAAAGGTGATGAATAAGCTCTTTTTTGTTGTTGTTTTAGTTTGTTTGGGTTTTTTCTTCCTACAAATACACTGAAATTTAAAGGATCATAGAATCATAGAATAATTTGCTTTTAGGGATCTAATCAGCTTTGCAAATAGCCTCAAGATACTTATCACTGACACTTTCTCTTTTAGTCTCCTCTTTCAGATAACAAGACTGATTTTGAAGATGTGACTCTTCCAGTGGCTCTTATAAGATATAGTGACATAGTAGATATGCAGCTGGTAAGTAGTATACCTTCAGAATGTTATTGTTTGTATGAGCTTATTCAGAAACCTCAAATAATGTCAGGTATGGATGTCTGCCTGATCTGAATGTGCAAAGAATCTGCCTTCATTTCACAGAAGAGAATGGCTATTAAGTCATGGAAGTGTTAGTCTTCCTAACTCAGGTTAATCTGAGAGAATCGTTAATTAGAGCAGTAAGAATGGGAAACATTATACTTAACTGGAGAGAGGGTAAGCTTGGAAGTCTTAGCTCAGAAGCCAGAACAATTGAGCTTTTGTCTACTGGCATGCTGTCTGTGAGGCAATCAGTATTTTATCAAGTTGGATCTTGAGGAAGGTGTGAGGGATTTTTGTCTTTGCCAGATGATGAGCTCACTCTCTGTGTAGCATGACAGCATCTATTACAGAGCAGTTAGGCAGTAGAGTGAGTTTCTGCTGATGAGTTTATGATGAGATGCCAAAGGTGTCATTAAAATGTGTTAATTATGGTATCTTGTATGCTTTATAGGCAGGGGAGTTTGATTTCATTGACATGTAATATTAGGATACAGAACATTGCAGAGGGTTTTTTTTTTCCTTTAAACCAAAGTATCCTTTCTGCACTGTGGCTTTTTCTGTTGTTATTTTGTTGTTTTGGTTTTTTATTTGGTGTTAAGTAGCTTTGCTAGGCAGGAGTTGCACTGCATGTTTTTTCCAGTGAATAGCAGGGGCTAGCACTAACCTGTGTAGTCTTAGCTTCTTGGATTGAATTTGCAAGCTTACTTCACCATTTCTGCTCTTAATCTTCAGAGCTGCCATGGAAGGTTGTCTTAGGTAAGTATGCAAGCTGAAACCATGCCTAGATATAGAGGATTTTGGTTGTTTACTGCCTGTTCCCATTAAAGCTTGGCTCTTGCCAAGCATTGACATGACCGAAGGTTTGTGATGACTGTCCTCACTCTGGCATAGTCTTGATGCATACTGTGTTTTGGTTCAGGTTGTCTTCTGTCTTCAGATTTGTTCCTTCAAGTAAGACAAGTGTTGTTTGCTTAGTTGAGTGATTTCAAGATTTGCCTTACTAACATGAAGGGACCCAGGGCAAGGTTAGGTCCCTAATTTGTTCTGAACCTTCTCTGTACCGTGTTACTGCTTAGTGCTGCTTGGAGTAGTGTCATGCAGAATCACTTCTGTATAGCTGGAGTAATTCGCCAAAGCACCTTTGCTAGTAGATTAGTGTGCCCCGTGGTGTCTCATACTGCTGTTCAGTCAAGGAATTTGGTTTTGTCTTATAACGAGACTGCCTTTGTAAAAGTAATGAAGAGCACAGCATAGACCACAAGTGATCCTTTCCTAGTTCTGATGGAGTTTTTTCCAAAGCCTTCTGTCATGTCACTGGCATCTGTTGTTTTGAATGATACATTCTGCTAAGAAGCTGGCAGCCATTGTACTCTTTTCATTATAGTTGTATGTCTGTTTTAACTCTTTCCAAGGTTTCCAGTTTTTTCCTTTTATTTAGAAGAGGGACAGCACCAGTCTGAGGGTAGCTACTTTGTGTAAGCGTTCTTTCTACTTTTTCTCACAAGACTTCATCTCTGTTAGCTTTCAGTATTCGAGTCAGATATATTATGAGTCTTGATAGCAATAGCAGAGTGTTACCGACCTTCTAGTAAGTGGATAGCTTTCTTGCAGAGTTGTTAACTGACCTGATGTACTTAATTGTAGTGCTCCTTGTGGTGAAAGTTGAGACTTTGCAAGTTCTTTGTGAAGAGCAGAGTAATAGGAACAAAAGGAAACAATAATGCTAGATTCTGATGTAAATTATATTTTATAAGGCTTATGAAACTTACAGGAGAAACTGTATTAAGACATGTTGGAATCAAATACTAAAAACGTATAAGCCTTCAGGTTCCTGGGGGAAGGGAGGTTGGTGCTTTCTTGTGTCTGTGCTTTGTTTTGTTTGGGGTTTTGGTCTGTTTCTGTTTTTTACATACAAGATGCTGTAATTTGAATAGGGGTTTTTTCCTTTAATGTTATTTTCCACATCATACAGCTGCAATGTTTCACTAGAATTTAATCTTCTTTCTTGTTTTCTGAACTTCCAGAACTTCAGGCAAAGGAATGATCTGACTTCTTTAGCCTGCTATAAGGTCAATATCTGTAATTTGACAGTTCGGATACTGAAATAAACCTGCTTTCTTCACTTATGGCCAGTGTATTCCACTACACTACTCGGCTTCCCATTCAGTCTCTCCACTGCCAGTTTGATCTTCCTGTAGCCAAACCTGCCTGGCATGTTCATCTGCTCTCTGCATTTATCCCACATGCAGGCTGTTAACAAGTCTGTTCTTCTGCTGTATCTCAAAAGACTATTTTCACTGCACAATTGCTTTAGATGCTTTGATGTACTTTGACTACAGCAGCAAGCCTTTCTTTCTTACCACTTTCCATTTCCTGTCAAATTATCATTCTTTGTTTTTTATATCTCACCTTTCAGTCAAACGAAAGCATCTTAGTTTTGCTTTCAAGATTTTGGTACAATTTGGTATCAGTTATGTCTCTGCATGCTTTCCCATCTCCAGTGTTCTTCAGCTGACTTTTTAATTGGGTCTTAAATTTTTGAAGCAGTGTGAACTTGCTTTCTTTCCTTTTGAGTCCATCACAAATCATGTTTGTGTAAAGCTGTTAATTTAACTTTCTGCCACCTTGTGTCCTGTCTGAAGCATTGTGCCTGTATCTGAACTGTGACTTTTGTGGTTTCAAGAGGTAAAGGTAAACCTCTGCTGGTATCTCAGCAGACCTGTGAGTTTGTGTTTCAAGTTGATTGACTTGGGTATGCTTTCCTGCAAAGCAGACATCTTTGATAGTATTTGGTATATTTTGGGGATGAGAAGCATTTGGGCTAGAGGCACAACTACTCGGAAGTGTCAAAAGAATGAAAAGAAGTACCATTTTGTTGTGTGGTATCCATGTTTCCACAGCAGTAGTAATAAGGTTGTTTTCAAACCTGACCATCCTGAAAGGTAGCATGGAAAGCATTGCTGCTTTACAATGACCAGGGCAAATATATGAGCTGTCTTGTGCAGTATGTTGCAAATTTGCTTTCAGCATTTTGTAGATTAAGGTGAAGAACTCATGCTGTGTATCTTGTTGAAAATAAGCTGTATAATTTCTTCGTTGTCCTTGCAAACCAGCTTGCATTGTTTTGTTTTTCAGACACTTGGAAATGAAGTTAATGTGACCCTGTATTCACCACCTTTGCCGGAGTTTGATTACAGTATGGTTGTCATCTTCCTAATTGCCGTGTTTACAGTGGCACTAGGAGGCTACTGGAGTGGAGTAGCAGAACTGTAAGTTTGTTAAATGAAACTGCTTAAATTATGTGGACTACAGATTTTGTGCAAACTGTCACTATGTTCAGTGAGTAATTATGGTCTTTTAGGTTAGTAGTTAACAAATTAGAAAATGCAGGTCTGATGAGCTGCTTTGTCATGAAATGCTTGAGCACTGCAACTTCTGAAAAATCATCATAGGTCTTTGAGGTACCTTAGTAGCAGATTGAAAAAGTCCCTGAGGGATAATTCAACTCTTGGGAGGAGGAATGAGTTAACCTTTTGACAAATTACCAAATACCCTATAACTAACATCTTAATATTGCAATATCCATGATAGAAAGTAGGTATTTTAATGATACCTTTAATTGCATCTAGTGTCTGAATTTGCAGGGATCCTTATGACTGCTTCATCCCAGCTGGCTGTGCAGCACCCTCTGGGATGTCTCTGCACCTCACTCCTATCACTAGGAGCACTGGGGAATGTGGTTTGGTTGTATTTGAGTGGCTCCAGATAGTTAAAAGTCCAACTGGGCTTATCTGCCTCAGCTTTGTGTTATCTGGTGGAGCAACAGAGCTAGGGGCAATAGCAGTTCTAAGACTAGGCTGGGACAGGGAGGCAGAGGGGGTAGAAGTGTAGAATGTGGCAAATGCAGAGAAATGAGGAGTTATGGGGGTTTCTGCACCATGCTTGATGGGTGTGCAGCTTTGTTCATTGAAGTGAAACACACTCCATGCACACAGCTGTTTTCAGTCTCTGGGGTTTCACTAGTTACAGTTGGCCTTTAAGAGCATGGTGTTACTCTGCAGTATTTCTTGGGTGCCTGCATGCGTGTAATGGGCCAGAGTATGTTGCTACCAAGGGCTTCCCATTCTGAGTGGCGTTCTACTGCTTTGCTCCCCAGAACAACAGGGTGAGAATTATATGTGATAACTACGTCTTCCTCTTTCACACTAGTTATGCAAATCTAGTGATTTTAGAGATATTAAACAAGTAAAAGGAGGGGTGGGTGTGTTTTTCTTTTTAAAGGTTGGATGTGATTATGCTGCTTTTCTTACCCTGCAGTGCTACAGGGTGTGGCTGCACTGCATGCTAAAATAACAAAATGTGATGCTGTCTCCCATACTGACAAATACCTACATGTAATTATATGAAACTTGTTAGAATGCACTTTCATACATCTAGAGTGAGCTTTTATAAAACAAAAAAAAATGCTTATTCAAAGTGTGTCTTCTGAAAAAATGATTCATCTAAATAAGTGCCTTGCTCCTGCGGGAGTTTTCCCTTTTGAAGGTAGCTCTTTCAGTGCTGAATTGAGTGTTTTGTAGGTAGGTTCTAAGATTTGTCAGGAACATGCTATCTGATGGGCAAGTTGCACTAGTGTCTGAACTGAAGAGCGGAAGGGATATCTGCTCAAAGAATAAACACAACAATTTAAGTCTCCTTATTTTGCATGGTGAGGTATAATTATGGAGTATGTATGCACAGAAATCTTACTCCCAGTGCACATCCCCAATTACACCCCCTCTCTTTTACATACTCTGTAATTATAAGGTGTAAAGGTAAAAGAACTAGTACTTAACTAGCTTCCTTCTGCTGACATGAATGGGTTTTGCAGACACTTAATGCCTATTGTGGAGGTTTTAAAACAGTGTGTAATACCCATGATTTCAATTTATCATAGACATATTTTATCAGATTGACTATATTTAGCCCAAGAAATTTTGTAGTCAGAGATGATACGCTAATAGAGTTGAGTGTGTGCATCTTGAAAAGGAGTTGAAAAGTTTTGATATGACTGCTTCTCCTCACGTAGGTTTGGGGTTTGGCTGGGTGTACTGCTTAGTTGGCAATCAGCATGCAACCAGAAAGGAAGGCAGTTAAGAATCTTTTCCTTGTGACCTATGCTAGGTTAGAAGTGCGTATCTCCATTACAAAATGGAGTGAAACTAACAATAAGCATACCAGTTTTTTGTTCTTTTAATAAAGTCTAATAATGGTATGAAGGATTAGCCTGAAATGCAGTGTCAACGTAAATGCTTTGTAACAACAGTTCTGGTTATAGTAAAACTTTCATAACCTGTCATCTAAGGTAAATATTTGTTATTCTTGTAAAACAGTGAGAATTTGAAAGCAATAGCAAGTCCTGGAGAAAGAGAAACAAGACGAAAGAAGGAAGAAAATGTTACTTTCACCCCTGTAACAGTTATCTTGTTTGTTATCATCTGTTGTGTTATGCTGGTCTTGCTGTATTTCTTCTACAAATGGTTAGGTAAGAAAAAATGGATGATCTCATTTGACTTGTTTTTCTGCATGATCTTATTAGGTGTCTGAGTCTAAAAAGCTCAATGTCTAAACTAAAATTAATATAATTTTGTAATTGTTCTCTCCATGTGTGAGTTGAGAGTTGAAAAGATATAGCTGCTACTTAGAGAGAAGCTTTCTTCTATTCTCTTACAAAGTTTTCCTTGACAGTGCTTATTCTGAATAACGTAATATGGAGTAGAGGTGCCAGTGACTAGTAAAGAAAGAATAGGATGTATGTTGATGTTCTCGGAAGGGTGGCAATGGTAGCTTAGTGGTGTTCAGAATGAAGACTTCTGTTCGATATTGCTACGTTGACATTGAGTTTGTAATTGTGGTGTCCTAATTGAAGAACAGGGGAAATGGCATTGGCATAATAGAATAAACTCAATCATGCTAGTAATAAGCTAAGTTCTTGAATGAAGCAGTTCCACTAAGATGTAGTTTCCAAACTGTTGGTTGATTTTATTTTTTTTTTTCAGTAATCTCTTTAGAGATACCAGAATTGCTTTCTAGTCAGACCTTCACTAGCAATAACCACCCCCCCAAACCAGCAGCAACAAAACCCCAAAGCAACAAACAAACAACTGTCTGTTTGTAAATGTTTCAGGGTGCTTACCATAAGTTAGAATACACAATATACTGTAAGTTAAAACTTGAAGTATACAGGGGTTTCTCCTAACCTGGTGGTTCCTAACTACATACAAGTTTTTTGGAAGAAATGGGG
This sequence comes from Psilopsiagon aymara, assembly GCA_024733675.1. NCBI lineage: Eukaryota > Metazoa > Chordata > Aves > Psittaciformes > Psittacidae > Psilopsiagon > Psilopsiagon aymara. Next base: position 12,553 of record JANRGW010006294.1, read on the forward strand.
TGTTAAGTATCTTAAAATGCTACCTAAATTATCAGTCAGATCTTGGGGATATTGAAATCTTTAGGTACAAGCAGACAAAGTGATTAAAGGGAAAATCTGAAGTGGAAAGTATTACCAGAAATAGGGAAAGCAGGTAGCTGTAAAATAGCAGTTTGGTTTTATTTGGCTAAATGAAATGAAAGTATGTGAAAGCAGTAACAGGTGACTCATTTCTTCTTAAATAAAAGGGAAGGAAAAAAAAAAGGGGAGGTCAATTAAAAACTTTCAAACCTCAGGTGTTTGCCTAATGAGAACTCTTGTCATGGCAGATACACTCAGAATTCAGCATTTTCTGTAATCAGCTGATGTAGTCTCCAATGATTGTATTGAGCAGTGCTATTATAACTGTTAACATAAGCTGCTGTTTATATCAAATGCACATTGTTGTGTTTGATTCTCGTTTGAGTTCTTTCCTATTGTATTTTGTCACTGATTCCCATGCTCCATTCTTTTTATTTAGTGTATGTTATAATATCAGTCTTCTGCTTGGCGTCCGCAATGAGTCTATACAACTGTCTTGCAGCATTAATAGGAGAAATACCATTTGGGCAGTGCAGGTATTGTACACCTTTCAGTTATTATAAATGGAAAGTTTCTTTGGGGTATGTTCTGGTTGCTACTCAAGGTAGTGTGAAAACAAAGAGTACATTGACAAATTGTTTCCTAAATGGTTTAATGTATGTGGGATTGTTAAAAAACAAAATTACAAGCTCCTTTAATAGATACTAAAGGTATTTGTAGCATAATTAACAGTTAAAATAGTATTGTGGGACATTTGCTGCATTGCTTCTATTTGCAAGCATTGCTATAAGCAAACTTAAAAGGCTCTGCGTGGCCATCCGAGCTCAGCTTGTGCGCACTTTGGTATGCTTACTCAGAGTGCTCACTTTGTTCATCACGGAACTTGGTAGGGGGTAATCCTGCACACTTGGCCCTGGTTCAGGCAAGTACTGTGCTATAGGCAATAGAGGTTTTGTTTTCCCTCATGTTGGTTCTGTCACAGGTACAGTACAGATGAAGTTTTAACTTGTGAAGGCAACACATTGCTCATGTCCTCTGTATTAGTTGTTACAGTTGTAACTCAGGTTGTGTGCTATCAGTATGCAGACAGCCTTTCCTTACTACTCCGAGTTAAGTATCCTGCAGGTATTAGTGAGTATTAGTGAGTATTTTCCTCCTCTGTATTTTCATATTTTAAAAAACCCCTGACATTTAATGCAACAAATAATTCTGTCCCCCAAAAGAGCAATGCTTATAAGCTTGGAAGCCTAAGATTGTGTTTTCATGTTACTTAGTACAGGATATTAGTGCCAGGTGATTCAGTAGCCCATCAAAGCTAGAGATCAGGTAGAAAAGGCAGCAGGTTTAAGGTGTAGGACAGGCATTTCTTCTGTCAGTTAGTATCAGTTTAAGAACTACCCCAGAAAATTGAGTAGGCGGTGGAAACAGATACTGGCTTACAATTTTGCAGTACATAGTTACTTCATTTTTAGTCTTGGATTGATTTTCACCACCACTCCCCCTTTCTGGAATTACGACGTCTGTCCCTCACTGACATAGTTCTGTTGGCATAGTTATTAAATGACGTAGATTAAATACCTTCATCTGCTTGCCACCTTCTCTGGATGTGTTTGCTAAAATGAGGACTGGCCATCAAAGCCCAATTTGGTTTATCTTCAGGCATGTTTTAAATGCAACCCAGAGAAGGGCTGGTACTCCAGTTGCAAGTATAATGCCACCTGCGTCTGGATAGAACAAATAGGCAAAGGAGAAGCTCTCAGGATAAGAATACCTTGTCAGCTTAATGACCTATGATAGCACAGGCATATATGTTGGCTGTTGCAGGCTTTCTTTTTAAATTTAATTATTTTCTTTTAGGATTGCATGTTGCAACAAAAGCATTGAAGTGAGGCTTATTTTTCTTGCTGCATTCTGCATAGCAGCAGCTGTCATCTGGGCAGTGTTTCGAAATGAAGATAGGTAAGTGATGCATTCTGACTTAAAAGAGTAATATGAATAATTGTCATTAATTAACTTCCCTCATGTAACTAATTCTGGAGCATAGCATCTTTCTATACTCTGTGCTGATTTCAAAAAAGTTATAAATGTATTTATGAAGCTTAACGAGCATGGGAATAATAGAGAACAAAGCTACACAAATGAACTGTGTGGTAATTTGGAGTTACAAAAAATTATAAAGATGAGGAAGAACTAACTTGATTGTTAATGAAGAAAAAAAGTGCAAAAATAGCCTAGGGACTGTAAGACCTGTGCTTCCTGTGGAAGCAGAGGACCATAAATACACAAATATTGTAGTACAATCCTAAATAGCATCTTGAGTCAGATATTAAGTAGGGCTTCCAATCAAGTGAGCCATCATACAAGTGAACACCAAAGCCCTGTTGTGGCCTCTGTTCAACTCATTTTCTTTGTAGTAGGCTGATGAAGTGTCCTGGTTTAGCCCCAGCCAGCCACTCACATCATCCCCACTGGGGATGGTGACAAGAATTGGAAGGGTAAAAGTGAGAAAACTCAAGAGTTGGGATGAAGACAGTTTTAATAGGTAAAGCAAAAGCTGCACATGCAGCAAAGCAAAACATTCACCACTTCCCATTGTCAGGCAGATGTTCAGCCATCTCTAGGACAGCACGGCTCCATCACATGTAATGGTTACTTCGGAAGACAAATGACATCGTTCCAAGTATCTTTCCTCCTTCAGTCAGCTTTATATGCTGAGCACAACATCATATGGTGTAGAATATGCATTATAGCAAAACCTAAAACCATTATTGCACTTAGAGCCCAGCAGTAGTTTGAACAATGTGTAAAAATATGTTCTTGTTTTCAGGTGGGCTTGGATTTTGCAAGACATTTTGGGAGTTGCTTTCTGCCTAAACTTTATTAAGACACTGAAGATGCCGAACTTCAAGGTACTGCAAGTTGCTTTCTTTAAAGAAGTATTCTAATGCCATGAATCTTAAGTTTAGTACCAGGAAATAGGTTTTCAACACTGAAGAAAGCCTGTAAGTTAAGAAAATCTTTAACATTTTAAATAGGAATTAATCCTGTTCTGTGTGTCATGCCAGGATAAAAACAAGGAGAGGCAGGAGGCAGGGGTTGGTTCTTCCTTTTTTTTTTTAACATAGCAGCATAGTGCAGTGGTACCAGAATCTGTCTGTGCAGTCCTTGAAAACCTATGGCAATATTTTCTACTTTTTGTTTGTTTTTTTTCCAGTCCTGTGTAATACTTCTGGGCCTTCTCCTTCTATATGATGTGTTTTTTGTCTTCATAACACCATTTATCACAAAGGTATGTCTGTGAATTTATCTTTAAAATAAACCAAAAAATGTTGTCTAGTCACTGGGGCAGTATTTTTGTCAAACAGATTAGTATTTTCAGTGTTCTCAATGTAGGAATGCTGACTTCCTTTTCTTCATTTGAGGTAGCAGTGGCCTAACTTTCATCTTGTATGGGCTGTTGAGCATAATGCTTTTGTACGTGCCATAAATTCTGTTAAATTACTTACGTTTTCAGCAATTACATGGCCAAAAATGAGCTGTCCCCAATGGTGTGACAGCACAATGATGAGAAATTACTATCCTGCAGTTTTCTTTCTGCTTTTGCTTTCAACACCCGTATATTCAAACATGCTCTAGTACTCTGTGGTGCTCCTTAACAGTGTAGTGTGAACTGTAGCAAGTGTACCTTTAATTTCGGAGCAGAAAGCTCATGGCAGAAAAAGCTGACGCATTTTTATCTAACTTCCAGCTAAATCTTGTGGATTTGTTTGTGGGGTTTTTTTTAACCAGTTATTTTAGGCTGGGATACGTGTCTTCAATGCAAAACTATACTGTATGATACTGTTCAATACTAGTACATTCCTTTGGGTGTCCAGGATTTTTCCAATCCTGCACTGTAAAATGAGGCACACACAGGTTTTTTTAAAAAAGTATGAATATTTTGGTATATTAAGGCACTAACTTTTGAAAAATAACCTTAATTTCAGAATGGGGCAAGTATAATGGTTGAAGTTGCAGCTGGTCCTTTTGGAAACAGTGAAAAGGTATGAACAGTTGTTTTAGCATGTGCAATAAAAATACTGACACTGCGTAGCTAATTCTTAGTGTGCTTTTCAGCATAACTTTCTCGCAAAATATAGCCAGCTTCTGCTATTTTCTTTTAAGTATTAAATACCTGTTGACTTGGGTTTGATCCTAGAATGATGGAAACTTGGTGGAAGTCCCTACTGAACGCTCAGCTCCCCATGAGAAAGTAAGGATTGTATTTCAGATATTGGATTTTTAAATTATTCCCTCTGAAAAGACCATTCTTTTGGGGAAAACCTGACTGTCCAAATTTCTCTTCAGGGCGTGGATATCATTGATTCTTTAGCTAGGGTAATAATCCAGATTTGTAATTCCCATTATATGGTTTGATGCTTTAATTCTATTTTTGTGTGTGCACATTATTTGTAAATCTGAATTTCCAGCTTCCCTGCTGCCTTAAGATTAATCTACTCTCTGTGTTGGTTTCTGGTTTTACTTCAGGTTCTACCTATTTTGAAGTTCTGCATTAACAGTAAATTAATTATATTTAAACTGTTTATTAATTTAAGCAAACAATCAAAAAAAGCTCCAAAACACCAAGATGCTTTAGATTAGATTTATGTGGGCTTCTGAAATACTGTTTTACAGTTACCTGTGGTTATTAGAGTGCCTAGACTTGGATACTCTGCATCGACACTGTGTGACGTGCCATTTTCATTGTTGGGTTTTGGAGACATTATTGTACCAGGTGAGCAAATGTTTTTGGCAATTGTAAATTACAATTAAACATTTTGGGGTTTACTGTCAACTGACTTACACTTCAGTTTATTCAACAACTAAATCAGATGCAGCAGTTTGGCTTTATCTATTACGCGGAATACAAAAAAAGCCACAATATAAGATGGTACGTTACAGAACACTTACATAGTGAAGGGGGGTTTGCTTTTCTATTGCTTTGTGTTGTGTAAATACAAGTCCCACAGGTAAATGCAGTTGTCAGTATTAATTAAATCTCACTGAAATCTCACAGAAAGCAACTCTTCTGTGACTTCATAGGATTTTTGTATCCTAGACTGCCTAATTGGAGGTGAGGTAACGGCAAATATATTATCAAGATTTTCCATCTTTCTCAGCAGAGCTGAGTGTTGCCATAGTTGGAGTCTTGAGCAAATGAAGTCAGGCATGAAGCACCATCGTGTGAAGAGTGTGCAGGCAAAATTGCTGATTGTAAAAAGCAAGCATTAAAATCCTGTTGAAATATTAGAACTAAGTTGTTACCCTTCTATATTAAAAAATTGAAAATAGCACAATATATTTAGCTTGTTTAAAAAAAAACCAAAGCCTTTTAATACCAAGCTCACTTGGCTCATTGTGGTTTTTATTTTCAAGACTTGCTGTAGCATCTCTTAAACTGGTTCTTGACTTTCCAGAAATAAATGGGAAGAAGATAACATACAGTAATGGGATGTCTTAACATAAATTCTTTTTGTGCTGCTTTGACCTGGAGGAGGATTGGGGAGGCAAAAAAAATATGGCCAAACATGTCATTAATCTTTTTGTTTTGTTTTTCCCTTCAAGGGCTTCTGGTTGCCTACTGTCGAAGATTTGATGTTCAGACAAGTTCATCTTCTGTATACTACATTTCCTGTACAATAGGTAACTTGTGATATTTCAGCAATGTTGAATCTTCATACTAGCTTTTTTTTTTTCTTTTATAAATGGCATAACCAGGTAGTTTTCTTCAGGTAAAGGTTCAGTGTTTTCAAGAATCTTCTTATGATGTCATTAATGTGCCTGCCCATATTTAAGGTGGGCATTCTTTATGGTAGGTAGTCAGTTGCTTAGAAAAAGCTTGCAAATACAGACCGACCTACTGTCCACCTTTTCTTCAATTAATAAAGGAAGATGTTACTTAAATAATAATTCTGGCTCACTAAATAAGTAATTTAATTTAAAAAATCACCTGTTCTTGATTGTGTGTATATAAATATCTTTTATAGCTTATGCCATTGGTATGGTGCTGACCTTCGTTGTTTTGGCATTAATGAAGATGGGACAACCGGCCCTTCTTTATCTTGTCCCATGTACACTCTTCACTAGCTCGCTTGTTGCTTGGAGGTGCAAAGAGATGAAGAAGTTCTGGAAAGGAAGCAGTTACCAGGTGGGCTGAATATGTTGTAGTTAACTCCTTTGAATGTATGCTTCTAGAAATACTTTGTCATGTATTGCAAGTAGTCCATTTTTTTACAGACTTCATGTTATCTTCTGGAACTGATAAGGAAAAATAGTCTTTATGCTTCGAAAGTCTAGTAGTTGACAAGGCAGAGCAAAGCTTGGGGGGAGATAAATAAGCTGGTTCAGTACTCACAGAAAAAGTAATTTGTCCTGTTTTATTTTCTTTGGAATGTTTTTTTTGATTTTTTTTTTTCATGTTTTAATGTTCCTCAGCTATCATCTTGATGTGGTATAACATGAGTCACTGAACTAAACATGCAGATTCCAATCTGCAGTAGTCTTCTATTAAGAGACAGTTAAGTTGGTGATCAGTTACAATTTTAGAAACTTTCTGGATTATATGAAGCATTCAGCAACAAAATAGGTGGGTGGTTATAGAGCTGTTTTCTGTCACAGTGGTGTGCACACTGCCATGGGTATTCTGTATTTCCCCTTTGGCTATCTGTAACATTACCCAGGAATTGCAGTCCTTGAATCCCACCAGCTATCTGCCTGTCCCTGTTGACATATGCACGTTCCCCTGATTTGACTTGCTGTGGTAACAGGAGTGTACCAGTAGCTCTTGTGAGCTGGCATATATCACAAGACAGACCAGTCTCGAGGCTACTCTAGATCTTGCTTGAGACTTAAAGTCCAATATTGTTTGAATTCAGAAATGATCACCTGTATCTGTGGAATTCAGCTCAGAGAATGTATAGTCTGTTGCCAGGGGAGGTGAGTTGTGAAGTTGATGGTGGAAATTAGCAGCTCCTGCCTCTTCAAATTCAATATTGCAAGGTTTAAGTCAAGGTGGTGATAATTCTTGTAAATGTAGAACTGCAGGCATGCAGCTTCTACAGTATTGTCAGTATTGCAGTATTATCAAAGCTATCTTTTGTTGAGCTGACTAGTACTCTACACCTGCTTCAGCTGGAGGTTGGCTAGATATAGAATTACTCAGGAGGCCTTCAGCTTTAACTACATAGCTTGTCTTTCTGTCCACAGAACCAACTCTCTTCCTTTTTTAGATTCAGCAAACAGGAATGTTTCTCTGTAGATCAGAATGAATTTGACTTGCCATGCCTTTGTATGGAAATTAGTGACTGCTGTTCTAAAACAGTGTCACATATACGAAGCCCAGTAACTGGATCTGTTGGGGGATGGAAGAAAGCTTTGCAACTTATTTTTCTCAGTTGAGTTCCGAGTAAGATTGGCCTGAGTAGATTTGGCAACACCTTTTAGGGAGAAAAATTTCTTGCACTTCTCATAGGAAAACTCATACTTGGAAGAATTATGTTGCCACAGTAGTTATTTTCATGTCCTTTCAACTGGTTTGTTGAAGGATTAAAACTAATCTGAACTTCAGCTTGTTTTGAGGTCAGATGGCTTCATTTCTGGCACAACTTCAAATGTGCCAGAGAGAACCCCCACTCCACAACCACCGAGTTAGACTTGTCTGTGGTGGAACACCTCTGTGTAACTTTACTGACTCCTATTTTTCTGTAACCTTCTGAAGAACATTTTTTATATTGCTTTTTTCCAGAGGGTGTTATTCAGGCTGCACTCTCAGAATGCTGCAGCGTTGATCTTTCTCCTCACATGAAGCTGAATTTTGAACTGTCCTTACTGAACTTACACAAAAACATGCAAAAAAACCTGTCGCCAAACCAACCACGCACACAAACCCAAGGTTGAAATCTCCAGCTTTCACTGCTCATTCTGAGGAGAAAAGATATAGAAAGGGGACTGTATTTTTTTGCTACAAGGGTCATTTGGACTAGAGCAGAGCTGTGTCGTTGATAAGGGTGGGCAGACTTCAGTAGAGGTTTGACTTGTGCTCATGGAAACAGAGCAACCTTGCAGACTTCTTAGAGCAAAGCATGCTAAGAATAGGGGTACCAAGAGCATGTACAGTGTGTCAGGTGACTAAACTTCATGAATGCTGCTGTTTGTTCATAGACCATTAGTTAGCTTTTTTTGAGTTTTGGGTTTTTCTGATTTTTGTTGTGTATGATTTTAATAATGGAATGAATTTTATTTAGGTATCGGACTCCTCCAGGACGCCTTTGCTACAAGGTGTGATTATAGCCTCCTTTTAATGAAACTTTATTAATCATCTTATGGTTTCTTTTTTCCCCTCTGCTTCATCTTTTCCTTTGAGTCTGTCTATCTTTTAAATTTTTTTCTAAGTATTTAAATGGAAAAGGGTAGCAATGAAGACAAAGCTATAAATCATGTTTCGTGCTTAGGTGTTTGGGTTGGGTATTTTTCTTTCTTTCTTGAAAGGAATATAGGAAAACTTAAGTACCAATGGAACCATGATTCCTAACCCTTAAAGCAGGCTTTGTATACCTCTCTACTGTATAATTTCCCAAATCCCTGTGAGTGCCTTCAAGTACTTAGAATTGGATTTAGATGGAAGTCCTTCACGTAATTTTTCTGTGCCACTGCATTGACATGAAAACCTGCTTTGTGCTCATCACAACTTTGCTGTCCTCTGTTATAACGTTCAGTGTTATGATTTGTCTTCAGTATCATGTCTACGGTCCCTCTGTCATCTTGCTACTCAACAATACACTTGTCCCGTTCTGTCTGTAGTGCTTGCAGTGGGATATAGAGCAAGGATTCAGACTAGCTTTCGTGGTCCTTCTGCTGCACAGCTTCTGTATTGCAGTGAGAGGTTTAACTTTGAGCTATGGATCATGACTGCTAACACTGATGGTATTCAACCATCCACTGTCCCAAGCACAGTATGGAGAGAGCAATGCAAGCTTTCAAATGTCATATTCTTGCAGAATTTCGGTGTTTAAATCTAATCTTGAATTATAGTTGACAGTCTAGTTATCAATCTACTTATAAAGCATAGCTTGTCTGTCCATTACACTGAAGACAGCTTGAGATTGTGAACTCTCCCTGTCTTAAATTCTGAACTAAAAAGTACTTTTCTTGTTACCTTCTTTCTTCTAATAAAGAGTACTTTAACAATATAAGTCTTGTTAAAAAGCCTTAATAATAAATGAATTAGATACAAACCCAAGAAGAGATTAGGAAGTGGAAGAGGTTGAGTGCAAATTAAAATCAGATGGCCAGACTGTATTTTTATAATGTAAGATTTTTCTGTCCTCCTGTGTGCACTCAAGTTCTTGGATAGGATTGTTAAAACCAGTTTTTCAGTTTCAACTTTATACACATGGGAAATACTTGACTCCTTAAGATAGCTCTGAGGTCCCATAATTCTTAGCTGAGAGCATTTTTGTTTCTGCATAATGATGCAGTCTTGAATTCTAGTTGTGCCACATGTGGCTTTATTACGGAGTAGACTTGAGCTGTAATGAGTTGTTGCACAGAAAAACATTTCAAGTATTTACTGAAGCACAGGGGTTTTTGGGGAGAGTAAGGTACCTACTTTCTTACCACCAAATGTAGGAAAAGTTGCTGTCAAAAAGCCTATAATAAAGGTTTTTCTATATGTCTTCTGGATTGCTTATACTCCTCATTTATGCCTGCATGATAAACTAATTTGATGCTTACTTCCCAGTTATTTATTTTCGAAATACTGTTTGGTTTTTTATCTCAGTACAGTCTCTGAAATCATTGTAGTAACCCCATCAAAAATCCAGTGGACTAATGCAACTTTGAAGTCTTGTAGGTAGAATAGTCCAGCAACTTTTCAGAGTCTGTCAGTTTGAAGTGTTCAGCAAGCTTTCTTATCTCTCTTTGAAGAAAGGAATTGACAGATGTCATTGGCATGTTACACAGCATGCACTTGCTGTTAGTACCGTCATTTTAAATCACCTTTTTAGATACTTGCAAATTAATCATAGCTTTAGGTTGTTAAGAATAATGTGAATGCAACAACATCAGAGTGCATCTTGCAGTCAAGTTTGTGCGTAAGTACTGTGTACTCTTACAGATAGGAGTGCATATTGCCTTTTCTAGTTTAACTCTGTATGGTTTGGCAGGGGTTTGGTTGTGGGTTGGGTTTTGTTTGGTTGGTTTTGGTAGTTCACCATGTTAGGAGATAGCTTTGTAACTGAAGGACATTTACATGTAACCCATCTTGACACACCACATCCCTCCTCCCCTTAATAACTGTTAGGAATTCGGATGTGAAAGAAAAAGCTTCTAAATCTTCATCAGCTGTCCACAATATATGGTCTGATTGCTCTGGCTCTTTTGAGGCTTGAAATAACTTTGTCCATGATTTTAGCATGGTGCATTCATTTTGCTGCTTATCGTAAAGATTTCTGCAGCGTCTGGGGCTTTGAGGATAAGTTTGTTCTGAGAACCTACAACAGAGATACACTTTTAGAAAGGTGTTTGTTTATCCCTGCCTTCAAGTTGTTGGTTATCCTTCTTCTATATGGTGGGGAGATAAGAAATGAGATGGGATGGCATTTTTTTTTAGCCTTGTGATGTTTATGTGTATCAAAAAAGCCCCAAACACCCTTTGGTGGTTTTGGTTTTAAAGTTAACTTAAAAATCTGCTATATTAAGCACAGACTTAAAGATTTAACTAGAGGGGTATATCAGCGTAAGTACATTTTCTGCTACTTGTTGTAGGCTTAAGAGAAGAATCCTTGACTTTGGGATATGCTGAATTGTTGCAAATAGCGTTAGCTCTTCTTCTGGAAGCATCTTGTCAATTTAATAGGAAAACATTTGCAAAAATGCTTACCAAAACTGCCTTCTCTATGCCAGTTTTTAGATGATCCTCCCTAGAAGGAAGATAACATGACAACACTTGATGTAATGCGGTGCCATATGATGGTTTGTTGTGTTTTCCTGGAAACAAATACTTCAATCTTCATTCAAAATGAGGGTCTACTTCTATAATTGTAGGGAGTGGTTTGCTTTGGGTGATTTTTGATGTGGGTTTTTGGTCACAGTGCGGGGTTAAAGTTCTAGATATACTGAAGTGAATATAGGGTTTTCATTGGCACAAGAGCTTGGTATTTACTGCTGGACTGAGTGTGTGCTATTGCTATATCATGGTGGTTAGGTGTATTGGCAATACTAGTGCTTGCCTTAATTCTTATTCTCTTAGTTCTGACATGCAAAAAGAGGGATATGAAAAACCTTTTCTGGGTTTAGCTAGATTGATATTGTGGCCACTAGGCTCTCCTGAGCCTTACCCAAGTGCCAGTGACTTGCTTCTGCCTTGGAACTGTCATCTGAACTTACTGCACAGCATGCTGGCATGTCTGGACCAGGAAACAGCTTGTTTAAACAAACCTGCTTTTAATAAGGTATGTTTGTACACCTTGCCGTGAAACATTTCTGTTGGCATAGAAGTAGGTATGGCACAGAGATGGGTCGTGACTAGAGAAAAAAAGTTAAATTACTCTTTTTGCCCTATATATATGGAATTATACCACTAAAGTGCATATAACGTGACAGTGTCAGAGCCTGGAGAGCAATGGGTTCTAGTAAGACAAAAAAGCAAACGTGGAAATCTGCCCAGCTTAGAACCTGTGCAGTGAGCAGCTGTTTTGCAGGAAGACCTTTTATTCCTTTTACGGGGAGTCTTTTTACTACTAGGCAGAATGTGCAACTATGGAAGAACATCTGTGAGGTTTTCTACTTTTTGATGCTGAAATTATTATGCGCTTGTCCTAATAATCCTGCCATGCTGCATATATGAGCTCATTGACTTTTTCTGGGTTTTGACATCAGTTTTACTACTTCTGTATCTTCTGTCTGGTTGTCATCTATCAATTGGCCTCTTGTTACTTATACTTAATTCTGAAGCCCTCAAACTGATGGGTCTCAGTTTATCACACTAACTAATGTTTGTATTACCAATGTATTTTATTCAGTGCCTTGTCCCAGGGAGGAAACCAGAGTCTTTGGTGTAGTGGGTAGGGAAACAGGCTGCTTCTTAGTCAGGACAAGTACAATACTGTCTTGTGTTATTCAGGTGGCCTAACCAGTTATAGGAATTGGAAAGTATAACAGTCTGGTTCAGATTCTCCTCTGTTTCAGGACTTTTCAATTCCATGTCTTTTATCCTTTTTAAAATAAAGGAAAATGTACAAAGAAACATTGAAAAAAAAAAACCAAAAAAACCAAACAAACCACGTTGCAGGTTTCTACTAACAGTAATATGGCTAGCTTTTACAGTCGTGAAAAGAGAAAGCTCATCTTTCTTATGCAAGCTACTGCTTGCTACCTGTACATGTTAGGTGGGATCTTGGATCTGTTTCCAGTTCTGCAAATCATGTCTTTGAAAAATCTGCTCTACCCCAATCATTTTTTTTCATTTGTTCTCTGTATTTAGTAAGTGAGACAGTTTTGACTTACAAGGTTAATTTCTTGTAGAGAACTTGGATCCTTGGTTGGAGAATGCTTTTACAGTGGAAAGCATTAGCTAAAAGAGCTTTGATTATTTGGCTTGAATACTTTCTGATCTACAGAGGACTTCTTATCTGTATGCTGCTAAAATGCACTCTAACACATGTTTAATTATATTTCTGTTAGCTAACAAATACTTGGGACTGATGGGAAAACCAGTAGTTCTTTATAAAGGTACCTATCTTCTTTTATCTTTTTTCACTTAGATGATGGAACACCTGGATTATACAGGAAATGAAGAAAGCACAGCATCAGCCAGTGAACAGCCTGGAGGACAATAACATGTAGGATCCTGATTTAAAATAGTATTCAAATTTTGTACAAATTAATGACAGCAGATTTGGTGGAGTTTTACAATAGAGTGTTTCCTACTCTGTATAAAAAGGTTTTTATTCCCATACCTATATTTTTATGGAAAATATTGTTAATAACATAAAAGTAATCAAAGTAGACTTGCATTTTTACAGCCAGCCCATAGCTAGTAAAACCGTGCCTTATTTTGATTTAAATAAAAGGATATTTTCTATGCAATTTTCCAAATGTGTTTCTATACAGTATATTTTTGTAAAAATTGCTTACCCGTATCAGTTTGAATGAAATTTCTTTCTTAAATTTGATTAAGACTAGTCAAGTTTCATTTAAAAATAAATAAATCACAGTACCTTAATAGGATATCTTTCCAGATTTTGAATACAAAGATGAATAGTAAACTATAGCAACTATAGAACGAGACTGTAGTTCCATTACTACAAGTAATTGAATAAACAGCATGAATGTTGGTCTGTGTACTTCATAAGCCATAAAATAGATAACAGGGAAAATTTAGCTTGGGGTTGAGCTCTTCCCCACCTCCGGCCCCCCTGGTATCACTGGCTTATGCCTTAATTGTGGAAATTGTTAAGCTCTGATGCAAGTCTTTAGATTATAAACATTGCCAACCATTTCCAAAAAAGAAACTAAAGGGGGAGGTACTTACACTGTCGTTCTGGAAACATAGCTGCAGCTTCTGGAATAGCTGACACACAAAATGGTGTGAAAGACAACAGGGGTTTTGCTCAAGAAGTGCTACTTGGGTGGGTGGGGTGTAATGTTAACTCTGGCCTGGTTCTTCTCCTACCCATTGAAACTAGGTCTATATTTGTGGTCCTCATTTGGATGTGGATCAGTTCCAAGGGATGGGGGAAAACATGACAGGGTTTTTTAGCTTTTGATTCTACACTATTTTTTTTTTTAAAAAAAACTATTTTTGAAAAGTCTTTGCAATTGATAGACAAAACAACAGGTCTGAATAGTGCTAGTAGTGCCTGTGTTAGTTAAGGCCAATGCATGTGTTTAACTTGTTTAATCTTCATTTGGTTTAGCTTTGAAAGACTTGGAAATGGACAAATAGTTTAAATCATTAGTTTGCATTTAGAAGAGTTTTGAATTTGTTTGACACTTTTTCTTTTTTCAGGAAACTGCAAATTGAGGGGGTTTAGGTGTAGAACATTTGTATAGCTGTAATGCTAACCCTTTACACCAAAGAGAATTGGAGAACGCAGTAACAGGAGACAGCTGAGTTCACTTAGTGCTAATGTCAGGTAGTCCTTAAAATGTTCTTTCTATTCTTTAAATGAATATCATTCCTATAGTCAGTACAAGTTCAAGAACCTGGAGAAAACAACTGAAAAAGCACATGCTGGGCAGTGTCAGTGCAGACTTTCCTGCTTGTCCAAAGGTCACCTCCAAACATTTATAGTTCGTTTGGGGCATGTCAGCTCAGGAAAACTTATCCAGGTTAAATCTAGTTTAGATTTACTAGATTTACTTTGGAAGTGTGCTAATGAAGACAATTGTAAATCTGTATTGGCAGTTAACGAAGGCTTACTGCAAATTCCCTGCTTTATATAATTTTTATCAAACAAACTTCTGTTCCTGAGAGTCAGGAGCAGACTGACTTCCAGCCTGAGTGTCAGTTGTTGCCATTCACATGGATTGACCATGGTGCCAATTGATATGGGTAAGGTAACCACCTTGTTCGCAGTTTCCATAAGAAAACAGAAATTACTAACAGTTTTCCTCTGTTAATTGCCCCTCTTGACTTGCTTGACCTAAGCTTGAGCTGACATCCTCGGAATACAGTGATCATGTGCACCATCTTCAATTTTTTTGACTGGCATTTAATAAGTTACAGCATACTTCAGTGTTCCAATGCAGACTGAAAACTTGTCTTCTGATGTGTTGTCACGCTCTTTGTCAGGCCCAGTGTCTGCCCAAGTTAAGTAGTTACGAAGAAGTTTCTGAAAATTCCTGAAAGAGGTAAAGAAGTCATAACTCATTCAAAGTCATGCACTACTCAAAGCTCTCAGATGCTTCACAGTTCATATAATATGACTCCTTTTTCTCGTTTTGAAATAACCTGAAGTGAGGATTTGCTATGATTTCAGCCATAAATAATAACGGAGTTAATACAAATAAAGATGTTTGGCAACGTAAGGCAGCATCAGCAGCTGGCTGTGGAAACTGCCTTGTTCTGTACCTAATTGTGCTCCATGCCTGATCATGCCTGAGGTTTCACATACATGTGCTGCAGTTTAATGGGATGTAAACTAACTTTGTCCTTTCGAATGCTTTAGGTGCTTTGTTTACAAAAATTAAGAATGGAGTTTAAAAATTTATATAAAAGGTTAGTATTGACTACTGAAATGAGGGGTTTATAAGTTCAGTAGAACTGACTGCAACACTTTTAGCAATTTTGAATGTTTTTAATATTAAATTTGGTTGGGCTAAACACTATGTTAAAGGCCTTTTTAGTCATACACATAAAAATCTTACTACCTTTTCATTGTATGTTTACTGACAACAGCCCCCTCCCTTATGACTCCTTAAGTTATCACTTCAAGAATGTTATTAATAAATGTTACTTGGAAAAAACCCAGTTGAGTAATTTGTTCTGACTCATCTTTTTCTTACTGTGAATGCTCACGACAAAAGTTAATACTTCATAATACCAAGTAAATTCAAAATATGCATGGTACACGTTCATAAATACGTAGTTGTAGTTTTTATCCATCTTGCCTGAACTGGTGGTTTTGGTGGATTGCTTTTTTTGTCTTTTTACTTTTGCAGAGGCAGGGGAAGAACTGAAGTCTGAATTGAGCTACATCAATTTTACTGGTTTAACTTAGCACATCCTTGTTGCACAGCTCTAGTTATGGGGCTCTGTGAAAGTCTGACCAGCAGTGAGTTAGAAATTTAGCATGTGCAAACTTTTTCATGGTAACAGGCCTACTTGCATTCAGCCTAGGAAATAGTGCTGTAGAAGCATTGTTCAACTGAGTTTACTTAGCCCTAGATATGAAAGGCAAGAAAAAGCCAGGCTTTTTCCAAGTCTTGAAACCCAGGCTGAGTTGGAAATGTTGGCAGGGAAATCAAAACACACTTGTTTAAGTGATCCTTGAGACGTCCCTAGAACCTTGGGATAGTGTATATTTAACATGTTTTCAAGTATTTTATGCCTCCTCTGTCCATATACTGGAGGTTCCAGTAGCATTGAGTCACAGTATCTGAGGACTTCAGAGCGAGAAAACTCTCCAAAATGCTTTCTGAATGTATTTTTTTTATTTTCTTTAAAAAGCCTAGAAGCTACAAAGAACAGACACAACTGCAGTCAGTGAACTGCACCATCTGTTCTCCTGCTTTCCCTTCCTAAGGCTGGTACGTTTGATGGCAGCAAAACTGCAAATCTCAGAGGCTTGAAAATTGCAAGCAGAAGAAGGGTTGTTTCTTCTAAGGAAGGGGTTTACCATTATTAGTTAACAAATGCTTGCCTGTTTATATCGGTCCCATCTTTACAATACAATTCCATTTAGACGTAAGAAAAAGCTTTTCACTGCGAGAGTGGTCAAACACTGGAGCAGGTTGCCCAGAGAGGTTGTGGAGTCTCCATCCTTGGAGATATTTAAAATACAGGAGGTCACAGGCCTGATAGAGAGAGGGTGGACTTACGTAATCGACAGAGGAGCATTGCAGCTCTACTGCTTTGTTTATTAAGGTATTTTCTGCTCATTTTCCAGCTTGAATAATGTGCAATTTATTTTTTCTTGTTTTCATAGAAAATCTCATTTTATCGTGGTGGTGTGGGTTTGATTCACACACACACACAATATGCAATTATTTACTTTTACTCAATTATTAGATTTAAGCATACTTAAAAGTTGGCTTTGGATATGTAATGCTTTCAGAAGCTAAAGTGCTATTTTATTTTCACATAACCCATATGCATATTTTACTGGGTGTTTTATCTTTCTAATTTCCAAGGAAAGGAGGAGAGCAATTCAGGTTGTCACCCCTTTTGTCAGAATTGAGTGATCAAGGTTCTGTGGTCTTCAGAGAGGCTGATGATGGAGGCTCAGGTATCTCTGGAATTCCTCTTATTTATAAAGAATGTGCAAGATCCTGTTTCCCTGAACACATAAGGCATTAAATAGCTGAGAATTAGGGATTTTGCTTGCAGCTCAAAAGCCTTTTAATCTAGAAAGCGTTTAGATCAAAGAGCTCCCTTTCAGCTTTTTCTTAAGAGTGTGCTCAGGTATTCTGATGTCTGTTTTTTTCACTCATCTCCTTTCTTTTCTCCTGTTTTCTATTTTGGGCAATACCACCACGTTTTTAAGTGTCTTTGCACGTTATGTTGTTTTGGACAATAATAAGTTCCTCTGTTCCAGCATAAATATGAGCATTTATAAAGAGGTTTAATCATTTGGACTCTCTTAAAAATGCAGCAGTCATACTCACCAGCTCAATCCACCAGTAACTTAAACCAATATCTTATCTTCTGCACATCCTTATCTGTGTTACAGTCCCAATGACTTTCTGGGTTGCATTAGTGTTGGTGTAATAACCTGGCTTAGATTTGGAAAATAAAAGAAAGGAAGGTTTTTACAGTTTTACCAGTGTGCCTGTGCTGGCTCTCCCTATGTTTTGCAGAAAGGCCACTAGAATATATCAACTTCTGTATTGTACATGCTTGGAAGTACAAGGAAATAAAACAGGTATTGGTACCTTTAAAAGTGCAATAATAACTCAGTTACTTTAATGTCAGGCTTTGTTATGATGGCTGTCTATCAGAGCTACAAGAAAATTTAGGTCCTTTTAATTAATGTTTCTTTCAAAAGGCAACAGAAGCTATGGTGGGAAATGGATCTATCTTTGAGGATTTAAGGCAGTTAGCTGCAGGAAACTAGCAAACAGCTATTCCTCTGGTAGGTGAGTATCTAGTAGCTGATTTCAAAAATATTTAAAAAGTAAATATACATTATGGTAACAATGGAGAAAGAGCAAATGCATGCCCACTGGTGCCTTTTTCTCTAAGAAATGGAACAGCAAGCCTCCGCAGGACCAAGTGATACTTTTGTCAGGGTCTCTGTCAAATAAGAATTCGGTTAGACAATTAAGACTAGTCCTGTGTATGCTCACCTAGAATTTTACCTTTTGCTTGTGAGATACCTATCCCTGGATTTAAAAGAAATTTCAAGAAACAGAGCTGGGTGAGAATACCTGTGAACTTGTCTCCAGTTTATAAAAGTCAGGAAGCAGTTCATTTGACCTTCTGCCCTGTTCTTGAAAAGCAGTTTGTTTAGACTGCCACGCTATGCTGGCATTGCTGCCTGCTGCTGCCTGCCTGCATGGAGAAGCAGCACCTCTGGCTGCCGCTGTTACAGGCATTGCAGTAATGGAGGAGATGCTGCACCTCTATTGCTTGTGCAGGGAGCATCTCTACACAAGTGTGACCTCGCTGCCTGCACCAGCTGGCTGCTAGCAGGTGAAAACTCAAACCAAGAATTCATAAGCCCAAAGATAGCAGCTGGAACAATTTTCACAGGAAAGCTTGGTTTAGGTGTTTCTTGGTGTGTTTTAGGGGTGTTTTTTGGTTGGTTTGGGTTTTTTTTTGGGGGGGGGGGGTTTAAGGTAGGCAGACACTGAGGAGGACTTGCAAAGGGTCACCATTCTGGTATAAATGTCCCCAGGCTGTCCTGGTTTAACACATGTAAATAGAGACATGGGGAGGCACACCCTTGCCAATTTTGTGCAAGATTTTGGCCTGTGTTGGTGAAGCTCTGGAACATAGTTTTCTGAGCAGTAAGTAATGTATCATATTCCCAAATGCAGGATATGCTTACATTATACTTTAATCGATGGGTTGGGTAGTATCTTTTTTTGTACACTATGGAGCACATCAAAGAAAGATCACACATTCAGATCTACTGTAAGCTCATGAACTTGGATATCCCTTCCTATTGACGCTGAATATCTTTAATGCAGATTTTAGAAGTGGAAAACCCACGCTTTCATTTACCTGATTTGGATGTGACAAGCCATACCCCAAAATAGCACTTGAGTTCCTGGGTTTGCCCTCTCAGCTTGACGTGTCATGGGGCCCTTTGAGCTGCCATCCAAAAGCCGCTCTACAGCCTTTTCCTATGCTGGTCATAAGTTGTCAGTCCTAGAAAAACAGGGCAGCACCAGAAAGACTAGAAGCCTCATGGAGCTTCCTGGTATGTAAGCTGAAAAGTAAATGGCTGACTTTGTAAGATGCTCTAGTCCTTGTAAGTGCAGTGAAAACACCCATGTCTCAGGATTAGAGGGGAGCTGAACTCTCAACTACACTGGTGGCCTTTGGGTGATGCCAGATCAGCTCTCTTATCTCTAAAGGCGTGCTGCCTCTGTGCTCCCTTCTTATAATTACTTTGTACAGTAAGATGTCAGTACATTTTGCCAATTTTAATACATGAGCAGTTTAAATACCTACATTGTATGCTGTAAGTCTCAGTTACAGGGACTAATTTGTCCTATGACTTACGCAAAATTTTTGCACATTATTTTTACTTTAGATTTTATGACCTATTTCTTGAATGTACAGCTAAGGCACTTGTTCCCTTTGAGGGAATATGTCTTGTCAGCTGTTAAAGGTAACACATTGTTCAGACTAACTACTTTTTGTCTTTGCGGAACCTTGGTATCATGCAAAAAGGTGATGAAACCTTTGGGATCTCATCAGAAGATGCTGTCTAATTCTGGAGTGTACCATGTACTGACAGTGACCAGAATTTCTGAACAATTTAAAAACTGTGAAATTACATTTTTTTTTAAATTTTATTTTTCCTGGCTTGAACAGAAACAAGTCTCCTCCTTTGAAGTTACATTTCTTAAGTGGTGTGATTCATAGTAACATACCTGGAATTGCTGAAAAGTTGTGTGTTTGTGATGTTGTTTTGTGTATTATCTGACACATATCAGGCAAAATACTTACACAGAAACGTGGCAACTCCAGCACTAGAAAAACCCTTCACAAATAAGAGAGGAGACTCACAGACCCTATTTACCTGTGTCATTGTACGTTTCTTTGCCTTACTTGACCAGGTTTTTAAAGTAAGTATCTTCAGTGTTCAGGAGTAGCAGTTGGAACATAAGTGGTGAGTTGGGAGTGTAGCTGTAGCTGCACCTCTGAATTACCCCAATTTACCCAGATCTGACAGAATGAACAAACCTGTGGCAAAAAAAAAAATCATGTGGGAGAACTGGCTCATCTTAAAGAGTAAGAAAACGAATAAGTGAATCAGTAATACCTCTTTTCTGCCACAGATGACTTTAGTAAGGGACAAAAATGTTTTCTGTGCAGAATCTGTCTGACCTTGAGTAGGATATTAACTGGATCTCCTTATCAGTTGGCATTTGCATCTGACTTAACTACCTGAACTCCAGCACAAGTATTGAACAACTTTAAAAGAACAGCTGAATAATAGCAGAGTCTCTTTGGTAAAATTTTTTAGGGAATCAAAAATTCAAACCCAAATTACTTTAACGGTAACTCATTTAATTTTATATAAAGAGAGTGATCTATTTTAATTTTTTCTTTCTCTGCCTGACTCAGTATTTCATCAACATGAGGGTGAGTGAGCCTCATCCTGGCTGCTGGGTATTGCCAGCAGAAAAGCCTGAGATAAGGGCTTCCTTAAAGAGGTTTCCTGCAGTCCTTTAGCACTTACTGCACTGAGATCAAGTTACAGCTGGTTTAATGCGATGTAAAACCTATTAAGGTTGACATCACAAATTTTACTAGTTCTGGTGATGATTACATAACAAACTCAACATAAAGTGCCAGTGACAGACTTATATAGTTTGGTTTGAGATATAAAATGAGATAGGAACCACACAGCATGTTTAAACTAGTTATATTCCATTTTAGATAACAGAAGCTTGCTTCAGGTTAAAGTTCCTTAAATGCAATAAGGTATAAAATAATGTGTTGTTATTGCCTTATTCAGAGCTGACAGTTGTTGATTTGGAAGGATACTGGAAGAAATCTGAGTTGACTTAGTGTGGCTGGAAGGTAACACTTCCCTCTTGAGGCTGAGGTACAGTGATTTACAGGATTTAACATCTGAATGTACAAGAAGTCACTCTTTTTGGATGACTAACTGCTAGCTGAGGATAAATCACATCATGTTCTGTATGGCTAATGAAAGTAATAAAGGGATATAAGATGACTTCCTCATGCCATGTGCCATCACTGCCAGGTCATGAGGATGTTCTTCACTGTGGTGCTGTGTCCTGCCCCCCTTCTCAGCACTCTGAAGGCTGACGTTCTCCCAGCCAGAGTGAGGCAGAGAGGATGTCGATGACTCATTTTCCCTTAATTTTCTTCACAAGCTGTTCCAGTGAAACAATGTGCTGTCTCTCCATCTAAGCTTATTGCAAACAGCTTAACTCTTGAACAATTTGATGTCAATCTCTTTACAGTTTTGCAGTATCAACAGGGGAAAAAAAGCATGGAAAATTCCTCACCTCAAGCATGTTCTCCTAAAACAATAGCTTGTACCAGAGAAATCTCATGCCCAGGCTGGCCTCAAGCTACTTCTTCCTAATTCCCTTGCTCCTTCTAGCTCTTGGATTTATCATTCTCAAACTTAGAGGCCAACATGATTGATAACCGTGAGAATCAAGTCAGTATAGCCCATAGATGAAGTCAGTATAACTTCATCTAGGATGACCTAGATACAGAAGAACTTGCTTATTAACTTCATGTGGGATATGAGGAGTTTTGGACTGATTAATTAGGGGAAAACATAAAGTGAGGAAGTAGGCATGGTAGTTTGTCAGAAATGCTTTATGGTATTAGCTGAAGAATTCAGAATTCCCCCACTTTCTCTGCTTTCCTTTAGCAAGTTCTTGAACCCTCTCCAGAGAAAAATTTACTGGGTTTCCACTGCTCCTTCTGTTACTGCTCGATAAGCCAAGAACTAGCAGTAGCACGTGGGAATCTGGGTGGGAACAAGTAGCTGTGAATCAGCAGGCTTTGGATTTCTTCTGCCTGTTAGTTATGAGATCTTGTACTCAGAACTAAATTAAATTTTCCCTGGAAACGCCTTATTTTCCTATTCCGTGGAACTTTCGAGTGCTAGGAGCCTGATTTTCATAGCTAAGTAAGATAGCACAAATTCTTGTGATGTTAACCAAGAATTAGGAGCTCCCCTGCAGCTGAGGAACATCCTGCAGCAACACCCTAATTGTGGAGCTGAACGCCTGTCCCTGTGTTGGGTCTTCTGACATTCGTACCTATTGTTTGAACAAATGGCTTCTGCTACCAGAATTTACTACTGGATTTGCCCTGCTAAGTAGCTGCTAACGAGAGGGTGTTTTGTTTCTTGTTATCTACAGTTTGGTTAAAGTAACAGCTGCCGATTCTGTTGCTTTCAAGTTTGATTTTTTGACCATGCATTTCTAATAATGGAAGTGGATCTAGTAAGTTTGGTGGTTTACCGAGCCGCAGGGGCTGAAGAGAGATATTACTGTAATGATTCACCATCTTGTCACAACAGTGCAGACAAATAATGAGGCCCGACAGTTAAAATCAAAGTTTTAAAATTAATTGGAACGTTCTGATTCAGTTTACACAAAATTATCACTCTCATGTGGCTGTGGTATGTTAGAAATGGCACCAGGAACTCTGAGCTAGATTTAACTTACCTTTGAACTATGTTTTAATTGCAAAGAAAGCACTGAGCTATCGAGCTGCGTATGTCTTACATAAAAATTAATGTCAGACATAAATTTTGGGAGATTTTTCTAGATTATTTTTTTTTCATACAGAGGGCATACAAGTAACTTGAACCAAACTTAATTGCTTTTTCTTCCCTTACAAATGCTGTTTATTCCATCATACAGTTTTTTGCAAAAGATGTAATGGAACAAGTAGTGGAAATGACTGCACGAGGCTTTTTATTCATGATCCCTATTTTCCAAGTTTGCTGCCTGCATAGAGAGTCAGAAGAAGGTAAGTTACTGCTCTGGGCAGTGCCAGGTCTAAACTGGGAACGGAGTTGCATGAAGTGGAAGAAACGCATCCGCCTTTTCCCCTCCAAAACCAACTTACTTCCTATTTTCGTCAGACTGAGGTGTGAGTGACACACTGCTAATGGTGGCACTGCCATGCCATGAGCACGATGGGCAAGAAATCTCCATCGAATCTTAACTAACTCTGCTCGCTGTTGTGTGGTTTAAAGAAGGAATTACGCAGGCTCGCTGTATCGAGGCCCGTGATTCGATCTGCTCTGACACAGCGTTTCCCGGGCCGGGCACCCGCGGGGCTGCGACACCCGGTGTTCGGGGTGATGCTTTTGTGCAGAAACGGGGCTGTCGGGAGCAGCTTCCCCCCTTTGAACCACGCGTTTCCAATCAGGAGGGTTCCTATCCCGGGAAGCTCCGTGTTCAGCGTCGCTTTGGCCTTTACCT